>OMLM01003529.1:134334-220298 GCA_900302695.1 Helostoma temminkii
GTTGATAAACAGGAATTTAATTGAAGTAGCTCCAGTTGAATGTTGCTAATACAACTGTACTTGTATTTTTATGTAAAACATTTTCTACGCACAGCACGTTATAGTATATATAGATATTGTAGTGGTTGTTTTTTTGTTTTTTTTTTGTTTTGCATTTTGCATTTGCTGTTCCTCTCAACCTACCCTAAACTTAAAAAACATAAAACCTGACTCCCTAAATGCTTTGGTGAATGAATTTTCACACTAATTATAGGTAGATTCAAATCCTTCAAAATACTACTATAAATACTTTGTAGTGGCTTTAGAACCTGTGTCCCAACAACACTCTCTTCCACACACTTCTCTCTGTGCTGAAACATTTATGCATGTTACCTCGTCTCAATCAGTGAAGTCACAGCAGGTGCTTTTCACTGTCTGCTAAAGGCAGAACACCTCCTGTGTCATTGCTGATTGTCATGCAGCTTTCAGTACAACATGCTTGAACTTGAGTCAGAGCACCATGACTCGCCATGTCTTCTATGAGTCTGCCAGTATTCACCACCCTCTACCGATGTTGATTCAAGTCACAAATCATCCCTCCTATATAAAACATTCACTTATTTTTATCCCATGTAAAGTGGGACCCACTCAAAAAATCATATTTTCCCTTTTCCCACCTGATTATGCAGCTGACCCCTCTGGTAATCAAGGAGTCTAAGTGGCGAGTGTATTTTCTGACAAAATAATCAAGCTATGTGCCACTAATACAATTTAAATTCACCACACATTTATCCACTATTGCCTTTAAAATGATAGTTCCCCTGCTCCATAATGTTTGATTTCCATGCTGCAGTGTGGTACCGTGGATGCACTTGCTCACTCGTTTCATACTCTATCAAACCATTCAGCAGTAATCTAATTTGAAAAACATTGCAAGATATTTATCACTATTTAAAAAAAAAGACGAAGAAAAACACCAGGTTTTAGTCACAGTTATGGATGAGCTTCATTGGCGGTGCTTATGAATGTCGGCCCACACACCACACTCGAGGATAATATGTGCATCCACTCTAACATGCACACACATACAAATCATTGTGGTGTGGGAGAGGAGCACATAAACACAAGTCAGGAGTGAAAGCAGTGGGACGACTACTATTGATTGATTTACAAGCCCCACAATGCTGATAACATGACAAAGAAAGAAGCTATTCTGGTGTGTAAGCTTAAATTGTAACTGCAAGGAGCCAGGTCTCACTGATAATTACAATATTTCTATCAGAGTCTTGTAGTTAGATGTAACTAGATATAGCTAAGATGATTTTAATGTTTAATGTTCTTTGTGCATAACACTGAACATCCGACCTCTTCCAGCAGTGGTGTTCATGGCTGCTCTCTGCTATAATCTGTGTTGTTGTGAAATGTGCATATTAGTCTGTGTATATAAAAACATCCATAAATATAACAGAGGTTTTGCAGCCAGTTAATGGTAGTACATCTATGGGCACTGTGTGTTCCATCTACTGTCACTTCAAAATGGCACATGGGGGGAGGTGGTGTCCTCTTGTTCTCTATCTTATTTTTATATGTTACCGTACGCCCACGTTACACATTCAAGTTGTTCAAATTCACAACGTTATAGATACACAACTTCACAACAGTGAGCTTCATATTGTGATAAAAGATCTAGGTTGGAATGAAGCTCGGAAATAAGCACGGAGTATGTGTGTATTTTAATGAAAGTCCATTTCAAATGCACAAGGAACAGTGAATTACAAGAAAACATCAAAATAAAACATCACATGTATGAATGTGTCTTTCTTCCCAGTACTGTCTCTAACACATTTCAAAAAAATCACAATACAGCAATAGAATATATTTGCAATTAATAATTTGTGCAATATTAGTTTATATTAGTATCATCAAACAAGTACACAGATAAGGAAGGAACAAAATTCAACTGATGATGTGTGTCCATAGACAGAAAACATTAAAGAGACCAGGCTGATCACCAGTATAATATTTGGGAGAATGGTCTTTTAAGTCCTTTAGAAGTACAAACTTATAACAGCTGTACCTCAGAGGTTTGAGGAACAGCTGTTATAATGATGGGGGCAGAGTTTTCTCCATCTTGGTTGCCTTGAAGGCAAAAGTATGGATAGAGTTTCTCACTGAAGTGGTAGCCAGTGAAAGAAAACATGTGTGACTTGGAATCCGCATTAAAGAAAGAAATCTGTCCCTTATCGTAGTCCACAAAGATACCCACTTTCTGAAGTTTGTCTTTCAGCATGAATTTAGTTATTGGTTTTGTTGATGCAAAATATTTACCGTCATCATCACGCCAAATGGCCCAGTAACCATTGTTGACTGAAACAGCCATGTTATCCTTTCTGTCAACAGACTCTCTGACCACTCCAACAAGCCACATAATTTTTCCTTTCACTTGTACCTCATAGTAAAACTTCCCTCTGACGAACCCCTGCTTTGCCAAAACCTCTGGACACGTTTCAAATCTCTTTGGATTGTAGGGAAGATTCTGTTCATCATCAATATCTTTCACTTGTTTTCCATCCTGACTAATGACAAGTGAGCAATATGCTGTGTCAGGGTCAAACGTCAAGTCCACTGAATGTTCTCTCATTCTTTTCATTTTGATCTCAGGAACCTTGTTCATTATTTCATCTACTTTCCTGTTCACCAGGGCCACAGAGCTTCTCACTGCCCCAAAAGACAGGTCACTGTCAACAGCAGCGTTGGTCCAGTCTTTGCTTAAAGGAGAGGACAAGGCTGGGAAGCTCTGGAGAAAACGGTGATGGTCCTCAGACAGTGACAGCTGCTTCAGCTGGCTACTTCTGCTTTTAAGCTCAGCGATTTCCATCCTCAGTTCTCTGAGGAAACCTTCACCCTTTTCCTTCGTTGCTCTGTGCCTCTCCTCAATCACCTCAACAATCTCGGTCTGACTCCTCCGAATGGAGTGGATTAAATCGGTGAACACTTGCACACTGGCTTCTTTCTCTTTCTCGGCTTCTTTCTCACTGACATCAAGTGATTTTTCAATCACAGTGATCTTCTCCAACCTTGATTGTATCATCTTTTGGATATTTGCCATTGCATCATCTTTTTGTGCCAACACTGCTTCATATTCTTCGTCAAGTGGGACGACATTGTGATTCTTGTGATGGGTTTTGAGGCACAACACACAAATACAGGCCTGGTCAGTTCTACAGTACAGTTCTGTTATTTTGCTGTGCACCTTGCACATCCTGTCATCAAGATTCTTCACAGGATATAATAATGTGTGACCCCTGAGACCAGCAACTCTCTGATGAGGCTCAAGGTGTACTTTACAAAAAGACGCTAGACACACCAGACACGTTTTAACAGCCTTTTCTGTTGTTCCAGAACAGATATCACATGGAACGTCTGCTGTTTCAAAAAGCTGTGGTTCTGGAGTAAAGGCTTTGACTTGAACTAACTTCTTAAACTCAGCAGCTAACTCAGACACCATAGTGTTGATATTGAGTTTAGGCCTTGTGGAAAATGTCCTGTTGCACAAAGGACACTGGCAAATGTCACTGCTGTCCCAAAACGTGTGGATACATGAGCTGCAGAAGTTGTGTCCACACGGTGTTGACACTGGCTCAGTGAACACATCCAGGCAGATAGAACAAAGGAACTTCTCCTCTGACAGCAGACTGCTGGCTGTCGCCATATCTAGACAAGAGTGACATAAAACACATTCAAAATGAACATGCCTATAAAAATTCAAGTAAATGGGCTGAACATACTGTTGAAACTGCAGTTTTACTGTATTATTATTTACTAATGTGTGACAAGAAGCACACAAAAAAGTGAAAAGTAGAAGAATTGAACTTACCGGTAAAGCTACTAATCATAAATGCACATGTGAAACATTTTGTGACAGTTTTGTTTTTATCAGTTTCGTTTCAGCTTGTGAAAGCTGACATGCCACTCCCCTGCTGTTATATACTTCCTGGTTGAATTTAACTCTTTCAACTCCGTATTGGTACAAGTTTCAGTTGCATACTTTTACATATGTCGATGTTGACTAATATTTCTGTGTGGCCAAAAAATGGTGAGCTGACCAATTGGAGAACCTTTGTGTTTTTTTTAATTTGAGAGATGAATCTCAACACTGTTCTCACACACTGCCTGCTAGCATTTCAGTAATTTAGGTAATGTAAGTAAATGTATTTACCCATTACTTTCGAACAATGTCCCATCATCATTAGAAAGAGTTAATGTCCCATTATCATTAGAGTGTAATGCTGCCACAGTCTGACAGTCTAATAAGGTCTGACATTGCAAAAGCAGTTTTGTATTCAGTCCCACTCATCAAATGCACAAAAGCTCCTCATTGCAGGCCACTGTGAATTACAACAAAGAATGTATGCACATGTTTTTTTTTAATTCTTTCTTTCTTTCTTTCTGGAAATATCACTCTGATAAATCACATTCAGGCTTGCGGTTGTATAACAACAAAACATATCTGACATGGTTTTGCAGGGACACTACATTTCAGTGCTTATAAACTATTTCAACAATAAGAGCATGCATAAAAAAGAAAGGAAAATAAAATATATATACAAACTGACAAATGACTTACTACATTATAACACTGCCATCTTTATCTACTGTAATGTGTCAGGGTCTGACAATTTTACATATCAAATTAATTACAGAGAAAATAAATGTAACATAATACCACAGATGATGAAATATCATACACATTTCCAATATCAGTGCAGCTGTGTCACAATAAATATTAGATAAGCTGATTTATTAAGCATGTACAGTAAGACTCAGTTTCTGTTGCACTTTGAGTAGTAACTGACTGTACATGACATCAGTTTTAATTTCTGTGATAACCTGTGCAAAATTAGTAAAATGATTTTTTAATCCAGCAAAGTAGACAGTATAGGAATGAACTAAATTATACTGCTGATGATATATCATATTTCTTAATTCTCTGCATGGATAGACATCCTTAAAAGGTTTAGTTTCATCACCAATATAACATCTGGAAGAATAAGTCCATGGTCTTTTAAGCCCTTATAAAAACAGACTTTAGAAGAAAATAATGAGCTAATTTCACCACACATGTATCATTTGGCACTTAGCCATCACTTTGAGTAGAGACATAGTGTGTTGTAAATGAGATCTCTTTTATTTTCTTTGTCAACCCTAAAGATCACAAAGAACTGGCAAATGTCACTGCTGTCCCAAAACGTGTGGTTACATGAGCTGCAACAGTTGTGACCACATGGTGTTGATACTGTGCTCAGTGAACACATCCAGGCAGACAGACAGCAGACTGCTGACTGTCGCCATATCTAGAGAAGAAACAAGTAAATATACAAAACAACTCACGCAAAAATTCAGGGCCATGGATTTTTACATTTACTAGAGTAGAAAACTGAAGAGTGTAACTTACCTATAAATCGGCCAAGCAGATGAGTATAAAATGATGAGCAGACTACTTTTGGTTGTGTGAGTCTAATGTAAGTCTCTTTGTTTAGTTTAAGTTCAGCATGTTGCGGCTGGTGCAGCTCCTCCCAGTCATAGTACCTTTTTGGTATTAATTTAACCCTCCTCACTCTGTTCTTAATAGTCTTGAGATTTGTAAAAATTAAAGGTGTACTTGCTGATTTTATTTTTGACAGCTACTGTCAATGTCATACATTTACACTTATTCATATTGATTTTTAACTTTGCTGCTGCAAACATGTAAGTTATTTACAAATATCAATTACCTCAACTTTCATCTAATTTCAATAGGAGGCAGGAATCATTTACCAGATACCATAGTATCTGCTCATCTTCTCTGTGTTTTAATTATCTCATATTGCTACTTTTGGTTTTCTAGTACTCCTGTCCACACCTTTCTTTCTGCCCTTCTTTATGTATTGATCCTCAACTGTGATTGCTTTTTGTTATTTCATGTGTTTTTGAGGCTATTTTCTTTTTCTAAGGACCCATGCATCTTTGTCTCCTGTATTTCTCTATACTGTTTAGAAGTTTTTTTTGTATTAAAACTTCTCTGTTGTTTTGAGTTTGGCTCTATAGCCATGATATGTGACATCAAAATATTTATCTTCAGATCTTCAGGGGAAGAAAAATAAGAAGATTTATTGGAAATCCATAGTAGTTGAAATACATCTTTCTGGACTGTTAGTTTATTTTCAGTCACTTCTGGTTTCTCCGAATTGTGCAAACAAATGAATAAAGATGAATCACGTTAATGCACATTTTGATAATGTTTTGTAGTGAGTTTACACCTATTGCCTGCATGATTTGATGCAGATATCTAATCTCTTCCTTGTCATACTTGCACTGTACTGGGTTTTAGGAGGCCAGTTTGTCATGTGGCTTCCAGGTGAGTTTGACCACAAGAGGTCAGGCACAACAAGCAGGAGCTTGTTAGCTGGTTCCATACTTTCACTGGAACCTACTAAGAAACTATACAGAACCAAATCCAACCATCCAATAAGTATTATTATTCTCTCCCTAATTAACTCTCATGATTTTAATTTAAAAAACGTTATCACATCATAGACATTCCTCGTGTTATTTTAAAACATCCCCTATATTCTCTATGCACAGTTTCACAATGGGGCCAACAGGTGAGTGTGCAGTCCTTCTAGTCTTTCTGTTACCGTTTGTTTCTGTTTGTACAAATAGGCATCCTTCCTCTTTGTGCACTGGTGTGTATGTCCGTTCTCATACACACACACACACACACACACACACACACACACACACACACACACACACATCAATGCACATCATGTTTGCGTTCCCCTTAACCAGTTTGTATTTGACATGCACGCTCAGTCAAGTGCTTTTGGGTGGTTTAGCAGGATACAAAACACGGGAGAAGATTAACGACCTGCAAGTGTGTTCACTTTAGAGGAAAGCATATTTCTGTTCTACTATTGTTACATATATAATTGCAAAACAGAAATGCTCACAATTCCTATCCATCAAACAATGATATCATGTAGCATTTTAGTTTGTTCATGTTCTGGCTGGAAAACCTGACCTGTTGCATGTCATCCTCTAGGTAATGTTGTTATGGCAGACTTATTGTCGCCAGTGCAGGTGACCACTACAGAGTTCCTCTCCCTGCATGCAGCCATCATCTACTCCTAATGGCTTTCAAGCTAATTGAGTTACTGAGGTAGAAAAAGTGGCACATATGTAGTGAAGACTCCTTATTGGTCAAAGCTGAAATCTTGCTGTGATGACTAATTATTATGACATAAAAAATCACTCAGCATACTGTTTGAGCAGAGTGGTGGAGCATCACAGGGACAAGGACCAAGGCTTTCAGGTCCTTTATTTAGACCATATTAGCTTCTCTGTTATGAACATTATACCACAAGAAATATAATCATGATTTATTATTTTAGTTTATTTTAGTGTCTTTACTTTGTGTTGCCTTTCATATTCTTTTACAAAATCCTTTACAAATAAGAATTTAAGGATTTTAGTATGTGTCTTTTGTGTGTTGTTGTCTTTCTCTGGGAATTAAATGTCTCCAGAATTAAAAAAAAACAAAAGGTAGACTAGTCTAGACAAATCAATTTTGATCAGCTCACTGCTGAAATACCAAATTACCATCTCTTCCGCTGGGGTCACAGAGGCATTCTGTTCAGTAATTTCCTAGTCTACTTTACATAATGAAGAACAGAAAACTAATTGTTAGTCTTACGGGCTTGACTTGAATTCATAATGAGATGTATTGTGTACATGATTTAATAGACAATTATTTAGGTACAAACTGACCAAAAGGTCAAAAGTTTGAGGTTATGTGCTTTTTTGTTCTCCTGTTTATCTGACACTCTGAAGGAGGTATGTAGTTACACTGTAACCAAGGTTGTGCTGTCAACAGCACTGTGGTATTCAGCCTGTGGGGTAGTGGAGCAGCGTAGCAGCTCCATTTCCTTCTCTATCACTCCCCATTGTGACTCTTTTACAAGTTCACACCGGTGCTGCCTTCAAGGACACTCAAAATATAAAGTTTGTGTATGTGAAATTTGTATGTGAGATTTTAAATAGTCTAATCTTGGCTCTTTCCTAATTTAAAACATTTATCATTAAAATAGCGCATAAACTAATGGTTTGGCACTTGCATATGCATTTATTTCTTAAGTATAGCCACGAAATATAGGCCTTCACAAGCTTTCCGATGTGCTTCATTACATAAAACAAAAACATAGTACTTTTTTTACCACGATTTTCATCAGGCTTGTGCACTGATGTTCCCATATCGCTTAGCAAGTTGTAAAATACGAGTTGTACCCAAAGGCAGCATTTGCACAAGCCTGGTGTCGGACACCCTGAAAGCAACAAGCTTGACTGGACCAAATGCTCAGCGCAGCTGTACCGTCTGATTCGACTGCAGCAGCAACAAAGCGAGGTTATTTCTACGAACTAAACGTGTCTTTGGTGAGTATGTTGTCGGTTCCCAGGCCAAAACGTCAGTTTATCGATGTAACGGTAATGTAATTCAGTGAAACTTTGCTTTGCGCATCAACGACACAGGTGGACGGACGTTTCTTCATGATGCTCGTTACAGTCTGTCCTGTAAAAGGGAACAGGAAAGTTTGTCTTAAACGCTAAATAACGTGTTTTCGCGTATTTTTATGTAATACAACGCTAAAGAACAACCGCAGTGGTCAAAGTCCGAAATATCCGAGGCATTTCATAAGGAACCATGACATGAGAAGGTAACTATCAGCGCATCTGTTCAGGCAGCGGCCCCCTGCAGGCCAGAGAGGCTTGTTGTAATGACTAGCCTTTTTATACACAAACATGTAGAACAGCGAAAAATTCATAAGGAGAGTGTGTAAATGAGATGTTTGAAGTTTAACAAGCAGTGACTATTGTCTGGCGCATTAATATTAAAAGGTGTGGAGCGCAGTTACAGGTGAGTTAACAGATGAAGTCATGGCGGGAAGTTCACTGTAGCTGCCCAACTACTTAACCTCAAGCGACGGCTTTGTGCCAAGATGTGGAGCTTTCACCCAGGTACAATAGAAGTGGATTGAGTTTCTTCTGGGGCATGTACAGCAATGGGGGAAAAAAAGCTATCCAGTGCCTGTAAATAGTCTACAGACTGCTGAAAAGAACAGCACTGGGCAAATAAAACTGCTTTAATCTGTGGATTTCCCATAGCTGTAAGTCGTAATTCCCTAAAATGTGATGTTTAGGGAATATAAAATGTTAATATCCTATTGTTGTCAAACGGCCAAATGAAACTCTCCATTCTGCATTGGTAAAGGCATAGTTTATCTCAAATCTGGGCAAATAAAAACAAACATGTTTGCTTTGACAGACACCGTAGGAGGTATGTGAAACAACAGTAGCTTGTTTAAGTTAAGGCTATGTTAGACATGCAGAACGATCCCTCCCAAGCAAATGATTAATCCAACTGTTGGTTACAGACAGATACTATTAGTGGTGGAGGTGTGTATGCCTTCCTGGACTACAAACAGTAAACATGGACTATTTCCTGTGGTGCTGTCTGCTGAAGGATACTCTATAGATCAATTCTATGTTTTTAAGTGCTTCCCAACCCAGAACTGAAACTCTGAGCACAATGAATGATTCAGCGGTTTATGGTCTGTACAGTACATGAATAATTTATAGATGTGGTTTGTGGATATAACAAGGGTGTGATATTGTGAACTTGGATACTGCAACACTGATCAACTTGGAAGATGTACTCCAGTGGGGGCCCTGGTAATGGAAGTATAGCAGGAAGCTCACTTGCATAATAGTCAAAATGAGAAGTTTGAAGTGACAGTGTGGTAACAGAAATATGATTTTAGCAGGTTAATATGTTTCAAAGTATTTTTTTCGGTATCATACCCTGAGCTTGATAATACAATACTGTATAATCAGGTGGGAGTTACACACAGTTAAGAGAGAAAATGTAAGAACAAGAGTTTTGTAGCTTATTTGTCTTGTTAAAATGTAAATACTGTAACTTATATTGCTGCTGCTTTGTGACACATGACGGGCAACTGCATCTCATTGGTTGAACTAATTCTGATTACTCTCATTTGCCATGGTACAAGAGATATTAGAGCTACGACATAAGTGAGTGTCTTTTCTCTGACTAATTTTGATTACTTCAGGTATGTAGTGTTGGTATTTGTGTGTTTTTCTTGTATTGTATTATATATTTATTGGTATTTGGGTTGCAGAAACAAAACTGGAGTACTGTCATAAAGAAAGTAATTCTGTGTTCTCACTTTACATTTATACTCATGAGCAGTACAAAGTTTCTACATATTTTTTTTCACACTCTCATAAATTGTTTTGAAACCAGTCTTTGTGTAGGATGCTCAGTTGTTTGTCATGTATGTAATGTTTTGCACAGATAGCAATATTTTGCTTTTAGGGGACACAAGATTTTAGGCAGACTCATTTTTCATCTACAGTCCTGACAAACCTCATTTAGTATTGTTATAAGGTTTTTGATTATCACATATTGCTGCATAATTCCTGTTGTCATCTTTGGGTTTTCAGAAAAAAGCTGTTCTTGTAGGACTGAATTGAAGGAAGGAAGATGTCAGCGATTAATAAAGATGACCAAGACGACTGGCTGACAGTGTGTCTCAAGTACTTGCTCTTTGTTTTCAACTTTCTCTTCTGGGTAAGTGTCAGAAAGTAATAAATTAATCATATTTTAAGCTACTTGCTCTGACATAAACCTTACAGAGAACCCCCTGTAGCGGTTGTTTGCTCATTTGTATGTACTTGCAATATGGCAACAACTTTAAATTCACCTTATAAATAAACCTTCATTCATTCAGCAGCAAATGCTTTGCAATGATGGTGATACATATACATCTCACAGTGATTAAATATGTATATTATTTTAAATAGAGAGTGCAACTATAATTAAAAAAATATGTTTTTGTTGATAACAGCAATGCCCCTTTAAAACTGCAGACAGAGAGACATTAATGGAAGACACCCTTTAGAAACAGGGAGAGGATTAAGGAGTTTTGAATGTGAAAAGGCTGAGCTATAGACTTGGCACAAAGTGAGTCACAGAATATTTACAGCTTGTCAGTGTACAATGGGCAACAGTTCACCCAAAGTGCTCTCTGGCACCACACTTACTGCAATTCAGTGCTTAAACCGTAAGCTCTTATAGCTACTGTTGAGACAGAGTCAAAGAAGAATATTTTGAGTAGAGAGTATGTCGGTGCCTGATTTGTAGTTCTAAAAGACAAACAGCAAAAAGACCAGATAAGTAAAATGACTGATTCGGTTTTAAATATATCAAATATGATAAAACGCAACTGCAGAAATTGTGTGCCATATTGAACTGTGGAGTTAGACCGTTTTTCATAATTTCTGTCATCAGGATTGTTTGGGCAGGGCAGACATGAAGCCTAATGATGCACTGGAGCCACTGCTCTGCAGTATTCCGAATGCAGCCTTTTACAGCAGTATGTTGTGTAACCTACCTCTTTTGTTACCATAGGTATGGTAGCTTTTAGAAAAACTATTGAATATCATTTAGTATGTTTGTACAGTATTTAGTTTTAATGCAGCCATTTAAAAAAACACCATTTCCCATGAGTTCTATGTCTGTCTTGCCCACAACAGCAAGACAGAGAGGACAAAATGCTATGGATTATACAATATAAATAATAAATTTAAAAGAGAGCATTGTTTTATGAATGTGAACAAAAAATGTTATGTCATTAAGTACCCGCTCTGCTGCTTCCCTGGACATGCCCTCAACATTACAGAGCAGAGAGACCTGCTTATAGTAATTCAGCTCAATTCAATTTAATTTATATAGCACCAAATTACAACAGAGGCACTTCACATGTTAAGGTCAGAACATTACAATGTTATTTAGAGAGAAGCCCAACAACCCCTCCATAAGCAAGCACTGGGCAGCAATGGAGAGGAAAAAACTCCCTTTAAAGAAAGGAATTAACCTTCCAGCAGAACCAGTCTCAGGATGGGGTGGCCATCTGCCTCAACCAGTTGGGGTGAGTGAAAAGTGTAGAGATAAAAGAAGAGAAGATGAGAAGAGCAACAATGATGTACAGAACATAATTATGGGAGTGCAGCAACTTCTTTGTGTGACCAGCTAGGACCTGGCCACTTAACCTCCCCCCATGGTGAAGACCTGGAGGAAGGATAGAATGAGAAGGATAGCACTTTAATATGATGTTGTAAATGTGGATGTGTGCTTAATAACACATTGTCCAGGGGTTTTTACTCAGACACATATTTATTATTTCTTTATCCAGACTTTAAAATAGTAGCGGGCACACACCCATGTGAATGTGAAACCCAATTTATTTTGCATCATCCCAACAAATCCATGTCCGCTTGAAGTGGTACAAGTATTTGGGGGAGCCATATACAGTGCCTATAAAAAATATTCACCTACTTGGATGTTTCAACCTTTATTGACTTCATAAATCAATCATGGTCAATATAAGTTGGTGTCTTCGACAAAAAAGATTCAGAAAAATACCTCATTAATGTCACCGTGAAAACAGGTTTTTACAAAGTGATGTCAATTAACTAAAAATTTAAAAGATGAAATCAGTGTTTGCATTAATATTCACCCCCTTTAAAAATGACTGAGCTAATCTGACAGAGGTCCAGATATTTGGTGCTAGTAACCCACAATTAGAGGAATGGGGATCACCTGAGTGCAGTGAATGTGTCTCAAGTGATTGCAGTATTAAGACACGTGTGTCTAGAAGGTCCAGTCACTGGTTAATCAGTATTCCTGGCTAAAATTACACTATGAAGACACAAGAACAGTCCAAGCAACATAGAGAACAGGTATAACACTATAAAACATAAGTTAGGAGATGGATACAAAAAATCTCCAAGGCACTCAGCATCCCCTAGAGTTCAGTGAAATCCATCATCAAGACATAGAAGGAATATGGCACGTGTCTAAATCTGCCTAGAACAGGCCGTCTACACAAACTGAGTGACCGTGCAAGAAGGAGAATAGTGAGAGAGGCCAATGACACACCGATGACTACTCTGAGGGAGCTACAAGCTTCAACAACTGAGATAGGAGAAACTGTGCATACACCAACAACTGCTTTATGGGAGAGTACGTTTTATAGGCACTGTATGGGAGAATATGCTACAGAGGTGGTCAGAAATTAGAACAGAGAGAGAGAAAGGGAAATACATCATAGCCAAAGCTAAATAGGTCATAGTTTGAGAAGAGTTTTTTCACTCTATTCCTTGAATCCTTGTATCCAAAGGTTGCCAACTTGGCATATCTGGCATAACAGAATCTAGCAACACCATGTTCCAACACCAGTATTGGGTATCAGGTCTGATACTGCCCTCATGTGTGCTTGTAAAAATTCTCTGATACCGTACCCTATACAACTTTACGGCAGAATGTTAATCTCATATTGGGTGAGCAGGTAGCCAAAGGTGGAGAAATGTCAGTGGTGTGGAGATATTTTAAGATAAGTGTTAGCATAACACCTCAGTACAATGAGTACTCGAATGTAAGTACTTGTACTCAAACAGGAAAAGAGTGGTATTAGGACATCCCTAGATCTAGCGTTTGACGGAAACAGATGGGAGGAGAGAATTCTCAGGAATTTCCTGTTCATCTGCCTGTGAAACTGATCAAATGAGAGGATTGTTTGTAAGGAAGTGGTCATTATGCTCTGAGTTGACCTCTGAAGTAAGGAAGTGGTCATTATGCTCTGAGTTTGCGTCTGAAGTCCCACTTTTCCTAAGGCAATTATTCTACATGCACGGTCACTTCCCTCAGTTTCTCCTTTAGCTTCCTTCCTTTCCTTTCTACCCTACTTTATGCCATTTTTACTCATTTCCTCTGTCCTCTATGTCACATTTCTTATCTGACTCATCTAATTAAATTGAACTCACTTCTTGCTAGTCACTTTCTGCCACGCAAAGTGGTATAGTTTTGTCTTTTTAAAGATTGAATTGATTTGACACACAGTATTTCACAACTTTTTCCCTTTCTTCTCAACTCATCTAAATCTGCTCTTTCCCCATTTTATGACTCAGACCTTTTCACCATGCTTTATTGTGCCTGTTTTATATCGTCTCATCTTTATTGTCCTTTAAAACCATTTGCTACACCCATATTAGTTTTATAATGTCTCTTTCCTTGCACTTCTCTCACTTCACTGGAACCTCCTCCTTATCTCTACCTCTCTCTTGCAGGTGGGTGGAGCTGCTGTTCTGGGTGTAGGAATCTGGACAATAGTGGAGAAGAGCGACTACTTGAGTCTGCTGGCCTCAAGCACATTTGCTGTCTCAGCATATATACTCATCCTGGCTGGTGGCCTGGTGGTGGTTACAGGCTTCTTGGGCTGTTATGCTGTGATCCGTGAGAAAAGGAGCTGTCTGTCTATGGTGAGAATGGCGACCCACAGCAAAGGTTTCTAATTGTACACATTTGGGTATATTCACTCACAGATTTGCCTAATAAATAATTAACATTGGAAATGTTATTCAAATGAGAGTAGGTTTTTTCTGAGAAGACCTAATAATAGGTAGTAGTTACATGTAAAACACCTTTACAGTAACTAACAGAACTATAACAGCGGCCAGTAGACTGTTGTTTTACTCGAAAGTTCTGTTCAGTTCAGTTTAGTAACTGTGACTGAAGCATCTGAACTATGGCAAATGAGAAACTATGAGAAGGTTTGTTTATTTAACACTTTTTATACACATCTATGTTGATTCCTGATTTATACTACCAGTCTATTGTGAGATTGATACATTGACATTAACCATTGCTTGCTTTTGGATTTTGCAAATCCTAAAACTTTACTTGAGTGTTTTAGGTCATAATACTTTACCACTAGAAACTTTTAAAACAAGGTAAAAATGATCTTTAGTACTCTAGAGAAAACATTTACACAGTATATAGAATGGCTGTCAATTCCATATGCTGCGTGTTTAATTACTGCGTCATAAATTAAGTCATTTGAATGCATATAGTGTTTGAATGCTGGTGGTCTGTGCTACTGGTTGGTGTTACTTGTTGTATCTACAATGAAAAGCTTGATTCTCGCCCACATATATGTCAGTGTTTGCATAATCTGCACAACTACATGACAACTATTCAACAGCATAACATTGGAACCTATCCATCCTCTCCATGGTCTAAGTTCTATCACTGGATGCTGACAAATGGCTCTGACAGGGCCCTTACTGTCATCATTATTTTACAGAGACCAGGCCCAGTGGGAGAGAAGCAGGCAGGAGGTGAATGTTCACTGCAGCAGGACTATTTATAGGCCTAAGTATCTACCTTTGATGGATGGAGCAATAGGAGAGAGAAAGGGGCTTACAGGAGTGAAGAGGTGGATGTGTCTCTACACATCGTATGTGGTGCATTTTGGTATTGATGTTATTTATAGATTAGTTTTGGGAGATTAATGAGTGATACCAAAATGTAAGTGTGTGGGTGTGGAGCAGACTGGTGTGTTTTTTTGTAATCTTGTAACCAAGAGATACAGAGTAGGCTGTGTTTCTGCATGATATAATTACTGTGGTAACTGGGAAAGCGAAAAGAATATTAGCTTTAGTGTCTTAAATATTAATGCCCCATTGCAGCTGTTTGTTGGACTGGTTTTGCCATCACTTTTCTGGTTTTCAGTTTACACACATTGGGTTGTAGCATCTTTTCCTCTGTTGTGGTTTTGGCTGAAGCAGCACTGTTGATGCTCTCAAACTGTTAGCTCTGCATATATGTTTGAGTTATGTGGTATGGCCTGATTATACCACATAACTCTGTGTTATGTGTGGGGTTTATGGACCATTTTCCCAGAAGTAAATAAGTTGCTTGTTTTTGCATGCTGGAAAGCTGTTGTATTGGCCTCAATCATTCTTCAACAGTCTGTCACTGCACTTTAAATGTGTGGGGGCGATCTGTTAGCTACACAGCTTACATAACTATACACTGCATTTAATTGCAGTTATACTTATCACGCACTCCATCAAGCTTGTGTTTATTTTTGATTGCAATTTTACTTTTATCTGCAGAGGTACTAATCTGATTCTTTATATTCCTTGTTTAATCTGTGGTGATTCATATTCTAATCATCTTACAATTAAATCTTTCACAATGATGGTTTAGAGCAAATTATGATACATAAATGAACTGGCTTCAAGCTGTGGTGAGAGCTCCTTGAAAGATGCCCAAGAGAAATCTGATTCTAGCCTGCTTGTCAGCCTGCCAAATTGTGTTCTGGTTGTCCTTATTCACGCAGTGTTGCCATCTGTGTTTGAAATGACAGATGCAGCACAATGACAGTTGATGGAAGTTTTTATTGAGCTTTCACAAGTGTGAGCAACTTTCTCAAATTAGATCAGGTGACAACTGTACTGAAGCTAAATTTTTCTTGGTGAAATGAAATCGTTTGTTTGTTTTATTGAATTGCTCCCATTCTTACTTGCTCTCTCTCTCTCCCTTTCTCTCTCTGTCTCTGTCCCTTTTTTCTTCCATAGTATTTCTTCTGCCTGCTGTTGATCTTCTTGATTGAACTGGTGGCAGGAGTGCTGGCTTATGTCTACTACCAGAAGGTAAGTGATAACTGTTCATTACTATATGTTTCCTCTATAGCTTATTGGTTAGGTGTTGCTCTATAATTAATATCCTATCTACCAAAGGAATTTCAATACAACATTGAGGAGCGGCACTCAAATTTGTAATATCATCTAGGCTCATCTATATTTTGTTGCATTTCTATAATGTACAGTGAGGCTACTAATGCCATCTGACCGTGTTCTACATGTTAAAACAACTGGGGATGTGGTGAGAAGGGAGAACCTGTTCGAGATTAGAGTCTTTGAGTTTTAACTGCATAAGCGTTTCCCTGCCAGTTTCAACGATACTGTCTCTGTGTTGTAGAGATGAAATGAAAATGGGATTTCCCTACAAAAATTCACACAAGCAAACAAATGCCTTTGGACAGTTCTGGGCACAGACTTCAGGTTATCATTACATTTTATCAGGGCAGTTCAGTTAGCATTTCAGTGACGTGGGTGAAGATGAGTCTTTGAGAGTCAACAGTAGATCTTTAAGCTTTGCTCTTTGCTCTTGTTGCTTCATATTTCTGTGTGTGTATTATGTTCAGTGTCTGGAGTTTATCTAACACACAATTCTTAGGATTTTGTTATCTCACAATGTCTGCCTTTCATTCAGCAAGGACTGAAGGGGCTCCATGCTATCTGCAGACAGAGTTTATTATAATGCAAAAGGATTCAGCACAGAGATATACATTTTAAAGATAATGGTGCTAATTTTCTTAGTTTCTCACTCTGTCGCGCGTGTGTGTGGATGCACATAAAAACACAAATCAAAAGCAATATGTGAAGTGTATTTTTCTGTATTCTTCTTTTCATTCACAACACTCACAGATGCAAGGGAGTTGATACCTATCTGTCTTGCCCTAATCTATCCACTCTTTCACTTGCACCAAACGTATCACTTCAACTCTCTCTCACCTTATACACTTTGCAACACATTTTGCTCCATCCATAAACACCCAAACTCACCTTCTCTGTTTCATGCACACTGTTTCTCATAGTATGTATTTTTCTTTCAGCTGAGTGAAGAGCTGAAGCAGCATCTCAGCCAGACCATGACAGAGAACTATGCCCAGCCAGGGAAGGCGTCAATCACATTAGCTGTGGACAGACTACAGCAGGATGTATGAAGTATATTTACAGGCTATGTTTAGTTTATGTAATATTGGGCTTTAGGCTGTACCTATTCTCAGCAAGCATGGCAAATAACCACTCTTTGTGAACAGTTAGATTTCCATGATAAAGTCTGCAACCATAGAGTTTGTATAATTTTGTCATTTGAAATAAAATAATCAAAATGATTTAAGTGTTTAAGAGATTTTACAAAAATATATTTACAAATATATTACAGCCATTTTAAGCAGAGTACTGCCATTTTCAGGGGCTCAGTAGTATTGGGGCAAAGTGATATAACTGTAAATCTAACCTTAATTTTAAATATTTGATTCTGACACCCCAAAGATACTTCTGGTTTTAAATAATAATTTTAAAGTATACTGAAATTCAGTAGGATAAGTGCAAATCTTTTGGGGTTTGCAAGTATTGTTTCATCTTTAGCTAGAGTCATTGTATTCATGCCAACCCCTTTAACTGTATAATATAGTTATTACAAAAACAGATGGATTTGTGATCTTTTTAAAGACTCTGACAAAATGGTAAAAAAGCCAACAAAACTCCTCACTCTCCTCTCTTTACCCATCTAGTTCAAGTGCTGTGGCAGCAATAACTCACACGACTGGATGGCAAGTGTGTACATTTCGTCAAAGCAGGCAGAAGGCAGGGTGGTGCCTGATAGCTGCTGTAAGACTGTCACCCCACAGTGTGGCAAGAGAGACCACCCTTCCAACATCTACAAGGTGGAGGTCAGTAAACTACATCCTTCTGATAATAATAATAATAATAAAAAAAACAACTAAATTTACATTTACATTTAGTCATTTGACAGATGCTTTTATCCAAAGCGACTTACAAGTAAGGTACAAAACAAGCAAAAATATAAGTCTGGGAGCAAAAATCTAAGTCAGGATCTAAGTCAAGTAAATGGCAGTATCATGTTCAGAAACATTATTTATGAAAGTTTCTAATGATTGATGTCAGTTGATTGACAAAAGTGTTCACTGCCCTTTGCTTGTTGGCATAAATCATTAGCAGCACTATTACTACTCATTTATTTTGCCATTTCCTGATATTTTACGTCTTAAAATAAAATAGTAAGAAACACTGAAAAACATTGCTAACTGCTAACTTCTCTGATACAATGAGCTCTCTGGAAATGAATAAAAGATGAGGTTTTAAGTGCTTATCAATGCTGCACAGGTGACGTTTCTCCACCTTCTTATGTCAAACCCTTCAGTACACTGCCTGCCTCTAGTGAAAAGGAGATACACTCAAAGGTGAACAAAAAAACATGTCGCATTTCATGAATGATGAGAAAACAAATCTCTTATTGAAGCTTTGGGGTGGAATGTTTGAAATTTTCTGTGTTATCTACTGGTACCTTGTCTTGAAAATGTAGTTTAGCTAAGGATGTCTTGCTTGTTACTGGTTTTTGGATGTTAACCAAATCAAGCTTTGATGACAGCGTCTCTGTGTTTTATATTGGATGATTTTAACTTTTACCTTCTTGCGCTTGACTCTGCAGGGCGGTTGCATCACTAAACTGGAGCAGTTTCTTGCAGATCACTTGTTGGTCATTGGTGCTGTAGGAATCGGAGTGGCCTGTTTGCAGGTAAGCAAATAGGACATGCACTTTTTGAAAAAGCAGAGTAATACTCTGCACTGGTTATTATTTATTGAAAATTACATGCTGCCCCTACTTTGGAATGAAATGCTGTACAGATAGATGGGTCTTAATCTTTCTGTTACTAAAATTGTACCACTGCCGGTCATCAACTTCTAAAATGACTCTTATTTCCATCTTACCCTAGCCCCTCAGTCATTATTATCTAATATTGTTTGTTTGTTATTTGATTTGTCCCAGTACTCAAGCTTTTAAACCATACACAGCAAAGGAGGCATACAGGGGTCACCAGAGGTGCATTGTATTATAATTCTTACAGCTGTGCTCCCTTTCTTTGCAAATGAACTTTAGTGAAACCTAGATGAAACAAGTGTACTGATTGTTTCAGTAGTATTTGCAGGACATGTCCATTGTTTGCACACTGTTCATGCAGTTTTAATTCTGAATGAAGAACCTGAGAAAAAAAGGCCACAGATTGGGCTGGCATAAGGCCAGGACTTCCCTGCTGTAGTAGCCAAGGCTTGATGGACAAAAATATGTTATCAGTCATGTAATATCTGACTTAATCCTGCAGACAAGGGAATTTTAAAATGTAGCTTACCACTAGCTGTTGCTGCTATATGAAGATTGCGTTCTCATCAACAAATGATCTGAAGATGTAATCCTGCACTGTATCCTGTATAAATGGGGTGCTAAATACATAGAACATGCATGTAAAATCCAAATGCTATGTGAGCCTGTTTGATGTGATTTAAAATGTTTCAAAGTATGTATGTTTTGCTTTCTTTTTGTGCTATAAGCTTACTGTACAGTATGTCTTGTCTTTGTTGACTGTCTTAAAGTTGGTATATTTTCATGTCTATAGTAACTGACTAAACAATGCACATTTGTTGCCATTCAAGTTTTAGCACACTAGCTGTGGTTATAATATTTTTGCTTTCATGTATTATTTATTGCACTAACCTGTCTATGGTGCATTGTACTGTGTGTCTTTATGGTGTTACTGTAGCTGGCCGGGGCAGCCTTGACAGCCTGTTTTATCTATCTGCTCTATAAAGAAGAGGAAGAGGACTTCGGTACATTGTGATTTAGTTCTAGAGCATCTTTGTGGTTAAATCAACTGGAGAGACAAGGTTGGAGGGCATTGTGGAAATTTGTCTGCATGTGTATTCCTCTGTATGTTTGCCTTTGTGTGCCTGTCTGCTCTGTTTTCAATGGAAACTCTGAATATGGACATATTTATGTTCTAATGCGGTCTTTGTGAAGCATGCGGCTGCCTGGCTTTGTCTGTACTGTATATTGCAGATCGCTGCTCTGCATGGAGTGATAATGGACTGTTACAAATGGTAAGGATGTGATAGCTTGAGAAGGCTCAAATACATCTTGAGAATGGCTTGATTAATCAAACATTACTGCTTCTGCACGGTGTGTTTAGCAAGAGAGTATCTTTATACAGTTGTATTGCCTACGGTGTATTATGTATTTATTCACTGTAGGTACGACGTTATTTTATATTTCTGAAGGTAGATTTATTTAAAGTTAGCCTTAAGTTAGATTTAATATAAATTTTTTATTTGAATATTACCAAAATTATATTATAATACCAAATTCTGAATTGGTTAGAAGAAGGAAAGCACTGCACACACATAAAATATTTTCTGCATTTAGACATCCCCTGGTACATTATCATGTAGGAAAAGCCATTGGTGGTGTTGCTATAGTTACTTGGAGTCTAAACTAGGGTATCATAAATATCAAGCTTCTTGAGTGCTTCAAATGTTCACAAGTGATACGTTTCTTAATAGGCACCTGCCAACCAACCATCAAGAAGTTTTATTTGTTTACTGTGCTCCTGTAACTGTTCCTCATTATACCAGTGTTGCTGTTAGGTGTAACTAAATCCCTCTCTTTCTGCTCATCCTTGTGAGCCCATCTTCTATGTTGCCTGTAGTCACTGAGGGAAAAAGGATTCAATAGACAGTGCTCACTTTTTCTCAGAAGGTTTTAGAGACTGAAAATTTTACTCTTGGACTTACAAGTCTGGTCATTCATGATATAATATTTTTTCCTAATGCTATCTGTTTTGGGCCTTTTTTATAGTGGCTTTAATTCTTCTATTCATTAATTAATTTATGTTTGTGTGTCCTTCTGAGTGTTGTACAACATGATGTACAACATAGTTTGGTTTGATGGAACGTTAATGTTTAATATGATGTTTAGAAATGTGGGTTATAGTTGTAAATATTGTTAGAGGTTTCAAAATTAGCAGTATGTGTGAGGTAGTGTCCCCTTTTTATAACCCAGAATACCAAAACAAATTATTTTATCTGTGCAAGTTTTCAAAATAGTTTTGTATTAATTTATCAGGTAATCCCAAATTTCAGTAACACAGAATTTGCTTATATAATTCTTGATTTTTGTCCCCAGATTTAGTTTATATGTAGAGGTTTAGTTTTGTAGCCTTGGCTGTGAAGAAAACTGAATGCTGAAGTGAATATTTGTGCATACATTCATCTTTTAACCTCCCCTTGCAGAGCTTTACTTTGTTTCTGCTTGTGCAAGCCTGTGCACACAGATGTTGCTGCAATGTTGCCTGCTTGATTCCTGACATGTCCACAGTTACATACTTTCCAGTGAGCTGTAAACCCATCACCTTTAACCCCTCTCGTTCCTCAAAACAACAGTCAATAGCATTCAGGATTCCTGCAATCGCCCATGGTGACTGAGCAGCACTCTTTGACCTAACACTTCCTGTTTTCAGATCTGTGGGATGGTGCTCACTTGCTGCTTGTACAGAAGGATCAAGATGGACCCTTACTGAGCACACCGGAAACTCAACACACCACCTTCAACAAACAGATGGAACGATGACCTGCTGACACGACACCTAACTCCAACCTTTGAATCTTGCCTGATGATCAATGTGTAGAAGACATGTTCCAGGTCACCCGCATTGCAGAAACAAATTGCTGATTGCCTGAAAAAGCTTGAATTTTTGCTACATCTTGTACAGTATAGTACTGTTTGGTGTGAGGGTGGATATACCCACGCATTAGTTTTTGACTGCAACCAAGGCTTCTTGGAACTTCATTAATGATTGCATCATTGCCCTGGGTTAGAAGCATGCTTTACTTTGAGCAGAAAAAGGAAATCCATAATCACACTGCATTCTAATCAACTAATGAGGGTTTATCCCCTTTTCACTGTCCAGGTGTACAGAAGAGATTTTGTATCCGCAGGTAGTGAAGAATGATAACTTATGGTTGGATGTTGTACACTAAGTGTGCCTCTTCCAGGTTTCTACTGGGAAATGTTTATGTATTAAGAGAGCTGACAATGTGCTGTGATACACAGCAGCAAATTATAGTTATGGCCAAAAATTTCAGCTTTGATAACTGATAAGCCAGAAATGCATCACGTCAGTTAGGATTTGACCTAGTGGGTGATATCCAGTATATGAGAGTGAATTGCCCCAGATATGAAGAACAGTGAAAATATTGACTCTTAAAATGTACGTATTAGCCAATACAAATCTCAAAAATATCTCAAAACACTGTAGCCTCAAAGTTTTTGAAACAAAAGATTGTTTGCTCTGGCATGCTGGATCTTAGCCTATGGGTCCATTCCTGATCGAATGATGGCGAGCCATTATTTGCCTCATCAGTGCTTAAAGTTGATCACCACTTGTGGGTTCCTGCTTGAAATTTGTGTCACTGCCAAATGTTTTGGACATTACTGAACAGTTAGTTAACTGTCTATGTATTTGCAGTGTAACTGACAATAGCAGTAAATGAACAGGTCTTATTTTACACTAATAGAGCAGTAGTGGTAACAGTTAGATGTGTGACTACCAATATTAAGACGTTTTCAGTCTGACAAGTAAAGGAAAAAATTAAAAATTAATGAGTCATGAGTCATTTGTGATAATAAAAGCTGTTTTTGTTGTGATACTATATAGTGAAAGTCAGAACCTTACATTAAACCAGACATTTGTCTGAATGTGTGAAGTTGAGAAACAGTGAAAAAGGTTTGACCTTTCCTTAAGCCAAAGAAATGAAGGGCTGATGTTGTCTGATTAATCACTAACCATTTCTTTATAGCTGTTAAATATGAATATGATATACCCATGAGGTTTGTAGTTAAGGATTAAAAGTAAAAAAAAATATATAGTTGGTTTTGTTTTAAGGAAACAGTAGGAGAACTGTCCATGTTGTATCATGAAATATGTCAGAGTTCCTGAATCCAAATGAACGGTGCTTATAGATGTAGACCACTGCTGATGAGATAATGATACATCAGCAAACATTTGCATGTGTTCATATCACTAAATGTGCTATTTTTATAGTAAAGTCATAAATTAATGTTAAAATCCAGCTGTAATCAAAAACCACAATGTGAGAGACAAATACTGTATTTGATAACTTTGAGGTTATATAATAAACCACTAGAGGGAGACAAAGATTTTCCATTTTCAGTCGTACTGGCTTCGAATCCAAACAGATGTAATTTAGTTAGGCATACTGGATTTTCTCTCTTATTATTATTATTATTTATTTGACCCAGCTAAACAGACTTAATGATTCTTGACTGTTTTGTATTGTTATACATGCATTTAGATTTAGTTGTTTTTACCAAACTGGTGGTGTGTGTTGTAGTCGTTGATTATATTGAATTGATGCATGTTGAATATTACCTGTTTCTCTGATAATCCCACACACTTCAAGTATGCTCAGACTTAGTTTTGTGCAAATCTTTTCAAATCTGTCTTTTTGAAATAGTATACTGGGAACAGATAGATTGTTAAGTGTTACCATTTAATTTGAGCTTCTGTCACATTGTTTTCTTCAATAAGAAACCACTTACATGTGGGATCTCCCACAATTTCATAGAGGAAAATAACTTAATACTCTTAATTTCATTCACATTTGTTCATGATTCAGTGCAGTTTTGTGTGGTTTTTGAGGGAAAAATTCAACACTGTGCAATACAATGTTTGTGCTGTATTGTTACCATATGACCCAACTATTTGTCTTTGGAGCACAACTTTCTGCTTTTCCTTTGTTTCTTGTTGCTCTAGATTGCTTGCAAGGCACTGTTTGTTCACAACCATGAATCATTGTCACCCATTTAAGAAGAGGGGCACAAAGTTTCAAGAGTTTGGAATCTCTCCAACGTTTTGGCTTCAGTGAGCCTATACAGTCTTCATCAGCTGTAACAGGATGGCTCTCATTTCCTGCAAATGTCACACTGAATGATGCAGGAAAAGGGCATGCTGATACTGACAAGGTAGAAACACACACGCAGATTCTGTACATTAGCTTGCGGTTTACACCATTTGGCAGAAGAAGCATGAGGGAGAATTGGGGACAGCTGGAGATGCACCACTCCCATGTGTCAAGACCTCTTTGCATCACAAGCACACACATTACTTACATCCTCCATCCTCAACATATTGTAGCCATGGGGATGATATTTCAATGGGTCAGCACAGGAATTTACCTTGGAACACATGTTGCAATAGCATTAATCTGTTGACTGAAGCATGTATTTACTTGTGCACAGATAAAACACTTGAATACCTGCAGACTTAGTGAAAGGATCGTAAAGCATTCCAGAAATGACAAACTCTAAATATAGTGGCATGTCTGAATTATAAATCAATACATTTAGTTCTGTATGTGTGCTCTTGCATGTCAGCATGCAATCACATGCCAGAGTTAAGGGTTTTCACTGTCCATAAGGCATGTGTTGAGCTCTCATAAAATGTATTCTGGCACAACACAGCTATTGTCTCAGCAAGTGCACCTGTGTTTAATATGTGCGGAAAAACGTAAGGCCTCAGTTGTGGTGATTGAATACTGCTGTGACTGAACATAATAGATGTGTGGAAAAGGACTTATGTAACACATTTTGCGTTCAGTGTAACGCTCCCTGGTTGTGTTTGTAGGGTTGTAGAAACCACCTTTGCATGTGTGCAATGAGATCGGGAAGATAAGTGTCTTGTCATGAACTGCGGCTAGGATTACATCAGTGTCTTTGTTTGGCCACTGTAGCTAAATCTGTCTGAAGCCACATGAAAATACAGAATAAAAGTTTGAAGTTAAATGCGAAAAACTTCTGCAAAGGTGGGACAGATTAGGTTGAATGTCAGTTAGCATTTAGGCTTCAAAGGGACATAACAATCAACTGCAGTTCAAAGAGGCAAAATCATCTGTACAAACTGCATATGCACAAACAGGGAAAACAACACAATTATGTAAAGGTTAAACATCCATTTAGATTTTTAAATCTTTTTTTTACTATAAAATGTAGCAGATCAAGTCCAGGCCCACTTCTGTTCAGAACCAGATCTCTCAAATCTGGTTTCTAAATCTTTGATAACCTCTGTTCTCTGACCCACTTCTCTACAAATCTCTGGTCTGGTCTGCAACACATTAGCTCTGGCCATAAATGTGTTTGACAGATTTTCAATGGGATCAAAGGCACAAGCATTGAGATGATGTGTTTAGATAACAGGAACATTGGATGTCAAGGCTTAGGAGCCTGAAGACCAGCACAACTACATAAATAGAAATCTAATACCTGTCTTTATTGTGTAAAAATGAAAATTGACATATACTGTTACAAGACAAAGTAAGTTAACTATTTGCAATTTCCTGGTTTTCTGGTTAAATGAATCAGCTTAAAATCACTCCTTATTCACCATTCTGTATATAATTAGTATAGGTAAAATATATGCTATATATACTACATACTACTTTTAGTGTTGCATTATGGGATACTTTCAGTTCACTGTATAGGGTATACAAATTCATATCTCCACATTTGGAGACAGCTACAAAGGCAGTCACCTTATATCATTCACTATATAGTGATTAGGTAGTGACTTGGACACAGACAGTGGTTTAATAACTTGTTGAACCACCTTGAGCAGCACTATCCTCAACCACTTTGTGACTTTGGTGAAGATCAGATCACATTTCGTGACCAGGTTATGCAGAAAACCAGGAAATTGCAAATAGTTCACTTACTTTTTTTTGCTGCTGTATATTGTAGGAATTCATGTGCAGTATTTGTAGAGGGTTTTTCATTTCCTCAACAGGCCCTGGGATGACTGCTCCAAAAATCCTCGTAATTGATTAAATCAATAGGAAATTCCTCATTGGAAATACAGGGTCAACAATTTAATTCCACCTCAGTAGTTACTTCCTGTTTGTGTCTTAATAGAGGTTTTGAGAGAACTTTTAAGTAAATTTGTGGGTTTGGTTAGCTCTGCCAATGTTCTTTGATTTCCAAATAAAACTAACTGACAAAGGTGGCACCCAGCGTAAACTGACCTCCAAGCTTTTAAAATACCTTCTCCAAAAATTACAGGCGATACCATAAGATATCCATAACTTCACATTCATTTCAAACCAATTTACTTTCGTTTTACATGTATGAATTCAGTAACACCAAATCCCAGACATGATGTTACACTATTTAAATACAGCCGTAACATTTCAGTTAGTAATTTGAAACAGGGCCTATAAATACATGTCAGATCCCTAAATGTTCCTCACTTGCTTCCCAATGCTCCCATTGTTGGGAAAGCTGTGGTTTCTGAGCTATTTGTATGCTCTTCTGTGTGTGTGGTACGGTCTTTGTCCATGGGAGAATGAGTCTAAATGGAAACAAACTTCAGAAAGTGTTTCAAGACGGCGTTTCAAAAATGCGCCGCCTGAGAATGATGATGAGCGTCATGTTGATGAGGGTGCTGATTGATATCAAACAGATGATGGGGTGGTGGTTAGGTTACTCAACCACACAGTGATGTATTGCATTTTCAGGACAGGTACCATAGAAGTACCTGGTGAAAAAATGATAAGGCAGGAATTGAAAAACCAAAAAAAAGCTGATGCCATGAAGCATAAAGTCAGTGCGATCTTGTTTTGTGTACTAGACCAGCAACCATTTTGATACATAGTGACAGTTAAATTAGCGTGCTTATATGATCTAGGTTTGTGTATCGGTGTGTTTGCGTAACACCAATTCATTGTATTGAATACATTGTTAATATGTGGTATGTGACAGGATTTGCTTACATTACAGTCATATTAGACGGACTTGTTTCCAAATGTGAGTCAAAGAGAAGTGGTTGTTGAGTCAAAAGACCAGGTTTAAACTGAATAAATGTTACATATAATGTTACTTATATGTTGTGAAGTAAGACAACAAGGCTATGGGATATCATGCTTAGAGTACGGCAGGGCTTCTTGATCTTTACCATGGCTTTTATTTCTTTCTCTGATGGGGTCTATACACTGTAATTCATATGGGCTGAGTGGTGTTTCTGTTTAAAGCTAGAGCTGGAGTCTGTAAACTTTTACAAGCTGAATGCAGTTTGTCTTTACCCTATGGATTGTTCTGTCTGTCGGTCAGCATGCACAAACAAAGTAACACTTAGCTTTGTATTGTTTTATGTGTAAAATACATGCTGAAGCAAAAATATTCTTTTATAACAAAAAGAAAACAGTATCTTTCATCTCTGTGTACTGCGTATGTGTGCCATGTGCATATTTAGTTATTTGTGTGCACAGTTGATGCACCTATATAGCTTTTCGTATGTGTTTTCCATTACATCAGTGAGGTTTGCCTTTCCAGTCAATGAAAAACACAGCTGACAGTTTATCAGAAATGAATAGCAGCAGTCTCTGTTTAGATGCAGAGCTATGAGCTGGAAAGAAGACTTTTGTATAAAAACAGATTAGTCTGTCAACCTGTGTTTGTTTATGCTTCAAAGATGAAGAAAGAAGCAAATATGGTATTTGGTGGAAGAATGTATTTATCAATGCAACAAAAAGGGGGGCACATGAACAAAATAGCGTGACAGGAAGTTCGGCTTCCCTCTGTGACACTAATGGCACTGGGGAGAGCAGCGACCTTGACTTGGTCATGATGGTGTTGTGAGCTCAGAGAAAGATACAGAGAAAGAAGCAATCAGTAAACAGGCTTTCCAGTGCCTTGTAAGAAGTAAACACTTAAACATGTGGCACTGTGCCACTACAGCACATGGCCTTGAGTTAAGATAGAGGTAATAAAGACAGATGGCGAATTGGTTAAAAGGGAGAAAAAAAGATGTTTGGATTTAAAAAATGTACCAAACGAAAGAGAAAATTTAGACTAAATGACCACAGGCATCATGCTGTGATGCACATTCTTTATTTCAGAAAGCAGACTCATTTGCCGTATGGTGTTTTTGCATAACTGTTGGCAATTTGTGAGCCAGGGTTTGTCAGTTAGACAGTTGCTGTGTTTATTGATTTTACTGTAAAGTATACAGCACTTTAAAACATTACATTTTTACTGAGGCAGGAATTCTCTTTGATATGGTCTCGGATGCCTCATAACAATATTTAACGCATTAAGTGATTCACTTTTTTCCAACAGCTCATAAATTGTTTAGCTGGTACTAAACAGCATGCAGGGCTACTACTTGACAGAGATTAATTGATTCACATGTGTATTACAGTTAAGGAGAGTGTTGTCACATCCCTCCACAATTTCAATTATCTTCTATAACTCCTCCAACATCTGTCATCAATCATCAATCTTTACTGCCTGAATTATCCTACAATCATCTTAAACACTCAGATTTAATCAACAGCATGTGTAATAAGCGTATGGATATCCTCCTGCCATGGCTCACCAGGAAACAATGTGTTTATAAAAACTGTAACTGTAATTGACAGTGCCCTTGAGGTATTTATCTGTATCTTAGTGTTGACGTGAATGTAATTTTGACATTTATGTAGCTGTAATACACGTATTTGGAAATATAAACAGTGTGTGGTAGAGTGTTTCATGGAAGCGTGACACTTAATGCATTTAGTTTTCGAACCATCAACCTTAATTATCTCTTCTGAAGACGGCAAAGTGTGTATCAGGCCTTAAGGTGTGCAGCTGCAGGAGCTTTACAGTGCATACATCTGGATATTCTTTTCAACACTGGCTAGGATGAAACGTGTCTCAATAAATCAGGATTTATCCAGAGAACATGATTTTGAATGCTGTAGATGTTGGCCTTGGCCCTGGTGTCGTGCTGCTTCACATCTGTGAAACATATCTGCAAATAAAAAGATTACAAGCTGATGCGATTCATAAACAAAGATAGGTTCAGCAGGTTTTCATGTAAGGAAGCTCCTCTGTAGGAAAAGTGATGTATTGCATGTAGGCATAAGCTTTGAGTTTATCCACCTGGCAGCTCGTCCAGAAAAAATAAGTCGGCTTTCCATCGGTTGCATGCACTATTAAAACTTGCAAATGTAAGTGAAATCTGCAGTGCCAACCCTACTAGTGATCCTAAAACAACAGTTAATATTATATATAGACCAGTGTTTCGTTGTTGGGCAATTGGCTGAAAACTGGTTTGTTAATTTAAAAACACACACAACAGTTAATATTTTACACAATTATTTTGTCTTATATTGCACTATTAATGTTAAATGAAATAGCTCAGTGCAGCTGCTATGTTGTTATACTTTGAATATGCAGCGTGGCCTTTCAGGACCATACATGTAGCTGATCTTTCAGAGGTTGAACAAGTCAGCTTTTCACATTTGTCTCCTCTCAGGTGATTTGCATTCTAGACTAGACAGACATACATTTTATTGCTGACAGTGTGAACTTTGAGTGTGGTTTGTTGCTCAGACAGTTCAGCAGACATTGGTAAGCTGTTTCTTCTGCGTGGCAAGGAAAGTTTCACCAGTACTGAGACCACAAGTGCACGTGTGTGTGAGGAACTTTGGATGACTGTAGTGTACCATTGTACAGACACCCAAACACATATACTAATTTCTTTCCCTCTGCCAGAATAGAATGAACAAAGCATAGACTGTCTCTGAGACACGTGTTTCACATCCTAGCGTCTTCATTGCCTCACGTTGATTGTCCAGGTTTATCTATTTACATGTGTTTAATGAGAGTTTTATAGCTTAAGAATTTGCTTATGTAAACCAAAACACTGGCTCAAGGGTGCATTAACCATCAAAATAACAGAATTAGGATGCATTAACACAATACTAAATGTGAACTACGTGCGATTCCCTGCTTTTCCACCAGATGGTCTCAGTGCTCTAAATGGCCCTTTTGGCAATGAACACAGAGGCTTCCCTTTTCTAGCCTCCTTTATTGTTAGAAGTAGAAACCATCAACTTGGACTGTGGGCTGATGGCTGTGATGATGGGCTGCATCAGTGGTGAACATTTGAATCATGTGTTCTGCACTCTTCAATAAAATACAAACAGACTTTAATAAAACGTTGTGTGTCTCTACAGTAATTAGGAACTGTTTGTTCCCTGCACTTATTTCTACATGTTGTATTCTGGCCAGAGTATTTATTGTTCTCATTTATGGTGCTCTGAGAATGCTGTGTAGGAAATGAAAATAGTCATGTGGTTATGAATAAGTAATTAATGTTTTTTACACAAGGAATAAAACACAGAAACAGATGCAGGGGGCAAGTTCACATGGGCACTAAAACAGTCACCATGGAGACCAGGATTTAAGTGTGTTTTTGTGTGCATGTGTTCTTTGTGTTGTAAGCACATGCGTGTGCTCTCTTGTGTGTGATGTTTCACAAAAGCTGGCTAAACATCTATTACAGAAGTGTCTGTCTCTGTAAGGATGAACATGCCTCCATTTGGTGAGCTAAATCGGCCATGTCTGTCTCTGGCCAACTGCTGTTGATGATAGAAGAATGTTAGCGAGGAGGAAAGCAGGGTAGGTGTTGGTGATCATCACACAAGAATAGAAATGTGATCTGAAGGCAGAATTGTCTTTATAAATAGAAACAGGCTTGCAGGTGCTCCCTGAATGACGGTGAAAATACATATGACCACATTAGAGCTCAGGTTTTAGGTGTATCAAAACTGATTCTGGAGTAAATCATGCTGTTGAAAAAGTCAAGATACGATCATGAAGTTCTCTCTCTCAATAAAAATTGTTTATCCCAACCACTTATTGACACACATCCTTTTTAATTGAATATAACCGCTGTGAGCCTCTTGAGACAAGGAGTGTCACAGCCTGCCGCAGATTTCTGACAGTGCTCATTATGCAATCCTAAGCTTTGATAATTCCTCCACTGCACCGTTTAATTAGAAACACATGGCCCTGAGATCGCAGAGGAGTACAGAGCTTCTAATGTCTATACAGCCTGCACCATGAGTAATTGTGTCTCCCTTGCTAGTGCTGAGCCATTTTTTAACCAGCTGACAGCCAGCAAGCAGGAGGAGGAGAGGAGGAGGAAGGAGAGGGCAGAGGAGATAGGAATGACTGCATATCTGAGTTTTTGTTGTCATCTTTTGTATAATGGAGAGTTAGGTAAGGTTGTGAGAAGAAGTAAGAACCAAGGGCTCTAGATAAAACACCATTTCTATCAATTTTTCATTCTTTTCTTTCAGCCAGGAGTTGTTAAAAGTGAGCAAGGTCCCAGGTGAGCTGGAGACCAATAGAGGCTGACATCATGACAGAACACTTCATCAAAGCCTGCAGAGGCAGTTTGGATACCTGCCCAGGCTAAGGAAGAACTGTTATAGCTTCTTCTGTACACTGCCAGGCAGGGTAGGAACTCTCTCTACTTCAACTGATCTTGAATTTGTGATAGGTCAAGTAATATGTGTATGTCCGTGTGAAGAAAAAATACGATGTTCAACAATTTCTAGATAGATATCTAATCTTCACTTGTCACCCCTTTCATTCATTTTGTGTGATAATTCATTTGTTGCCACGGCTGTATTACTTTTTGTTCGCTCTAACTTTATGTGTACTGTATGGGTTTTTCTCAGAACGCTTCTGAGCTCATATGTACACCATATGAGTCTAAATAACACTGTTGTAGTTTTGTGCTTGTAAAATTTTTAATTTTATGACATTTTATAGAGTAAATTAATAATCACTGAATCAAAAAAACAACAGTTTCACACATTTCCTATAAGGCGCCTATACTCAACAGTGAAGACACAATTTTTTGTTTTTGGTAAATGGATTTCTACTTTCATTCAACCTTGTGTTGAACCTTACCACACTGTGTTCCACACTGATCTCCTCTTTGTCAGATGTCAGTCATTCCTGGCCAGCAGGAGCTACACTGCTGGGTTGTGTGTAAGCTGAACTCAAATACCCACAGCTGTTCACAGCCACTTTAGATGCAAAGACTGCAAAGGAAACAGGGAGGAGAGTGGAACTTGAGAGTCATGAAGTCGATTAGCTTCTCAAAAGTTAAATTTTTTTCTCTGTCTTGCTGTTTCACTTTGTGTCCTGTCCAGAATAACCATTAGACTGATGCGGCTGGAATTCCAGCTCACTTGATTCAGATCCTCCTCTGTGGGAGTTGTTTGGCACTTATACATATGGTATGGTGATGTCATCAATCCAGGGTCCCTGGTTGCAATTGTCTCCAGAGCTGATGTCACAAAACTTGTGTTTTTGTAAGTTAGAGGCACTGACAGACAGCTTGGTGTGTTTGTATGGCACAGATGGTTGAGGAAAGGAGGGGGAAGGGAGAGGAGCCAGCATGGAAGGTGGCAAAGACGCGTCTTATCAAGTGGCGCCACATGCGGGCTCTGATGTGCCATTGTGATGGGACGTTTTTCTCCCTTTCATCTAATTTAGTCTCCTATTGTCTATTTTTTCCCCTATTGTTTTGCTTTCCATCGTTCTTCTCAGTCATTAATTAATTTTTATTTGGCCTGTTCTGTTTTTTGCTCATTTTTGCTTGTTTTTGTCTTTGTCTTTTCAGCTTGCTGTCTTTTCTTTCTCTCTTTCAATTTGCCAGTGTGTTTGTTGTGGTTTATCCGAGTCTCTCATCGATGCTCTCTTAAGCTCCTTCCTGCACTGTCTTCTCCATTTTTAATTGGAATGCTTTTTAATCCCTCTCTTTGTCTGTTTCTCATTTCCTTATGAGTTGTTTCCTACTCCCTTTTTTCCTCTCTCTTTTCCTATATTCCTCCCATTACTCTTTGTCTCTGTTTGTGTCTTTTTCTCCTTTATGTATTCTGACAAGCCTCTTCCTCTCATTCATAATGATGGCAGGCTCAACCACACTCCATAATGCTGCTGATATTTTTCCCACTGGAGACCCCACTGTTGCTGCTGCTGCTGCACACCCCTGCATCCAAATAAAAAACAAAAAAAGGACAGAGACGCCTCCCTCCCTCCAGTCCATACTTCTCCATTTCCTCTAGCTCTGCCAAGCTTCTACTACAACAAGACTGGTTTGTTTTAGAGTCACTGGGCCCCAGCCCCATAGAGATTAATGCTTAGACAGACTGGGATGACATTTATGAGGAATGAACTGGAGTAAGGGATCGAAGAAAGGGAAATACTACTGGTACATTCATGGTAGTCGTCTTTTGTGATGGATAGTGACAATCTCCAAGCCTGCTGAGTGTTCAGATTAATCAAATAATTAATTTCTCAGCTGTTTGCCCGGAGTAACCATTAATACATGTATCGACATGGCCTTCAGTCACAAGTGATCACTGCAGTGACCATACACACAGCAATCAGCAATCTCCATAAATATCTCCAATTATATCCGCTTTGAGCAGAATGATGAATACTGCTCAATTCTTAGAAAATAGTGTTTACTCTATTCTGCACTCCAACGTGTACTACACCATGCTAGGACAGGGTCTAGGGGAGACGTTATCAATATAGAGCCAAATTAGAATGGATCTGGAAAGAATTGGAACATGCACACTGCTGTCTTCTCGCTTCGAGCTTCATCACTCTTCACAGCCATTTGATCAATGGGGTAGAGACAGTGTAGCCAAGCGGCTATCCATTCTCATTACTGACACTACTGCTGTGGCTGCTTTCTTCTTCTTGTCCACCAGAGGCTGAAAAACTGACACAGGCAATGTCAATAGAACAGTTTATATTAGGTGTAAAGTTGATCATGCTCTTTGCAATGAACTTTGTTTTTGTGGGGCTGTTGACTGAAATTAGGATGCGTCTTTTGCAAGTAGAGATGAACCTGTACAGGATCAGTGCTATATTTTTTTTTATTACACCAAAAGTGGGCACATTGGTACTATCTGTCCATTTCAAATGACTGTAACTTTGTGTTGCAGTGTCTTTAACTTTGCTTATGTGGAAATGTGTGCTGGAAAACTAGAGCAAGTATGAAGAACAAGGCCTGCAATTCCACGCAGAGCATGCAGTGAGCATGAATCGCATGACTTCAGTGGCCTCTTGTGTTTCTCCCTTGAAGTCCTGTGGAGTTCATATTATCATCAGGCTTTCTATCACAAGCATTCCTCCTTCTTCTTCTCCTTCTTTGAAGTCCCAACTGATTAAATCCTGTTTCCCAGAGATTTCCTGAAGTCAACTGGGTCACATAGAGAGTGATTGCTTATGATATGCACATATATGCATGCACTTTAAAATACGCACATGCATTTGTTTAAATGCGCAATCAACCAACCAACCAACCAACCAACCACACACAGACCAGGAACACAAAGAGCTTGCACAATGGGTCTGCATTTACAGTATGTGTCCTATAGCCTGCAGATGTTCAGATTCAGTCAAGAAAAACAAGTGTTTTCCCACGTGTGCATGTGCACTCACACACCCCTAGCTTGATCTGCTGATACTCAATAACTGAAGCTTCTGTGAGGGAACATGCCAGACCACAAGATACATCTTGTCATGTCTTAATTCAATTATTGTGGAATTCTAAATATCCACGCTTGTTTGTCTTGGTTCAGTTACATATTCATCACAATTATGTCAACTAAAATCCCCACTCAGCTTTCTACAAACAGCTCTATTGTGAGTTGGAAGCCTTTGGGGGCAGAAGAAATCAGCGTAATTAGATTGAAAGGATAAATTATTTTTCTTCTTACACATCCAAGTTATGTTGTTATGGGTGAATCTAATTGTTTTGAGGGCAAGAGAGTTACTACTTGGGTACAAGAAGCCTTTTGTTTTCCAGTATTGTCTTGTGTAGTCAAACACAAAGCTGTTTAAACAACCAGAGACATTTGATTTGAGTTTAAGAGCACTAGTATGACATATGGCATGGTCCTTAGGGCTTTGTGGGTAATTCAAACATGCCAAAGGCTATGAGAATTGCCAATTGGGAAAGTTTAACATTCCCATATCTTTCCTCTGTTGAACCTCTTTCTAGTTAGGGAAGCATTCTTGTATTCTTGTGCAGCAGACACACACACACACACACACACATATTATAAATATATATATATATATATATATGTGTGTGTGTATTATACAGTGACCTTTGAAGCACCATTTGTGTGGTGATTCATATCTTATCCAAGTTGCACCTGTAAAAAAGGCCAATATCATTACTTACCCAAGAGAAAAAGGAAGTAATGAAATCTTGCATCTGGACCATTCTAGCAAAACAAACCACCAAGCCTGCAGCACATACTGTACAATACATAATACCATATTGTGTTGTTATTTAAATATTTTCAAGTAATCCGACAGTATTCCTCCTTTATTAATCTCAAGTGGATTGTTACGACTGAGAACAGGCACAAAGGCCACAGTGAATGAAAGCTGATATCGATTTTGATGAATGCCAAATGCGCACCACTGGAAATGGGAGCAATTTCACAAGGGTTGAGGGCTATATTAAAGCACAGCGTGTCTCTGGTTTCAACCAGTGTTCATTTGGGAAGTGCACCATTCAATTCATTTGTCCCCGTTTCACAGACAGGGCAGGTTACTGATGGCTGTTGTGCCAGAGCAGTCCTCCATCATGGCTGACGAGTGTGACAGTAATACAGACTGTAGCTGATAATGGGACCGCCGGGACTTTCCGCTGTATGTGACATCAATCAGAGTCCTCAACACTCTCACTCAAATGGCCCTCCTCACTCACTCAACACGCAGCAGATGTCCCACTCTGATCCTACAGCACACATGTAATGATGCCAAATGCATGCTAATGACGTTGCTCTATTGCTTTGGCAAAACAAATCCCCATTATGGCTACAAGGCTGCAGGGTGTTGGGTGTGGTCTTGCATCCTGTTCAATGAGTTTCCTCTGCTGCCGTGGATAAATTTGCCATTGCCGCATTATTCCGCCAAAGGACAGAGCTTGTTTGCCACGTCCCAAGGGTCTCTGGAAGCAATAAAACGACTCACCTTCACAAAGGATGCCACAAGTTCTTCAAAGCTAGTTGAGATGTCACTTTTTTCTTTCTCTTTTACTGTGTCCCTTTGTCCAGGTGCTGAATCGACATAGTAGTGTCTGTTGGAGCGGAGCATCGATTCCCTCCCACAGTCAGCATGTCCTCAGGGGGGTAAGGAGAGAGGAAAGAGAGCAATATGCTTAGAGCAGCATAGCCCTTCTTGTACTAAAAATGCTGAGACAGAGAGGAGATGCACTGATCTGTGTAAGATACACTCCTGAACACTGCATGATGGACACGATAGTCTGTAACCTTTTCTCTTTTCAAGGTGTTTGGTACATGAGTGTGAACATCTTTTCATCTTGTTGTGATTATAGTTGCAGTTGTAATCCTCTATGCAGGACACAAAGCTTTTATTCTGACAGTCCAAATAACTACATCCTGCTGCCATGTTTAGTCACTTAAGTATCTATGGCTTATTTTGATGATACTTGTTCTCCACGAGGAATTCTCCTTCTTCATCTGTGTGCTGTTGTGTCATCTGAAGCCTTCATTCCTTTGTAGTCCTTTTGTCTCAGCGTACCTGCTCATTTCCTCCGTTTCCAGTGACACTGAATTAAAACCCCGTGATTTCCCTGTTTCCATTATTGCTGTTCCCCTTCACCCAGACAGGGAGGGCTTTTTGTAGTTGGTCCCCTTCCCCTGCAGGCTGTAATCACCCTGGGAATGGAGTAATTAGGGCCACTGTAGGGTAATTACCAGAGCTTGAGTTGTTTAATTATGGCCTTCTCTTGAGCTGTCTGATGCCAGTGACAGTGGAGGCGCCACTCACTGATGGAGTGATTTCATCTTCTTGACTGCAGCAGCTTGTGAGGGACAGAGAAAGAGAGGGGGCACATAGTGACAGAATTAGAGGGCGTGTGTGGGAGGGATCCCAGGAGTTAAACTGAAAGGGAGAGTGAGAGGTACAGGCAAAGAGCAAAAAAATCCTGTGATAAATGTACATGTCTACAGTAGTGAGGGGAGGCAACTTATCACAAAGCAAGTTCATTTATGAACAAGAGATGTACCATTGGGTGATGTATTTGACCCTGGTTGTTTTCCTTTGCTGTTTTATTTGTTGGTAGTTCTTATAAAGCCTTGCATGATTTATTAAGCACATCATGACAGTGTAGTGTCAGTGGAAAAAGGGCAAGCAACTGAAACAGTGCTGTGCTTTGTGTTGTATTAAGTCTACATATTGCTGTATAGTGCTTATTTGGTTATTTTTTATTTTATTTATCAAAATGTTAATGCACAACAGTTTTTTTGGATTTAAACTTTTGATTGGTTAAAAATAATTTATTTGATGATAAATTATTTGATGAACATGGGGCTTTACGTTTAGTTATTTCTTTGTTTGCCTTAAATTAAAAAAATTTCATTTACTTTTCTTTTGATTTACATTTAAACAGCATGGACAAGGTAATCAGCAAAGTTCAAAGCAAAAGCGGCAGTATACCAGGTTTATGTTTAAAGAATAACAGACGAATGTGACTGAGAAAACTTTGACTTCCCTTTTGTCTCCTTCAATGGGCCATGATGCTTATGTGTGGCCATGTTAGACTGAAACAGTAAAAAACCTGTGGACCTGAAGATTTCTGGGGCAAAGGGCAGAGAGGTCAATCCCCAAACTAGGGGAAAGGAATTTACCCGGGCATCCTAACATTCTCCCAACTGGAAAGATGACTCTGTTCGCACAATGTCACAGACCAATCCCAGAATAGAGCCCTGTGAGACATCCCGCCACCCATATACCATAATTCAAAAATCCTAGCCACACTGACAGATTGATACACATGATTAAATCCTTGTCCTAATATTTAGACACAAAGGAAAATGCCAGCAGCCATAAAACAGCCTAAGCGTTTTTGATTTAGGTTGACTGAAGTGAAGAACTAAGGAACTCGCTTCAGAATAACTTACTCCAGTGTGGTCAGCAATGGAAGAGGTCTGCTTGACATAATTGTGTGTATGTTTACCAAGCATAAAATTCCCAACCCAAATTTTTTATCTTTATAACTGATGATTGGGAGGCTGTTTGATGTTACCATAACCTGTCAGATCTGTGGTCGCATTCCAATAAGTTGCATATGAGTTGTGTTTGTATTTCCACTGCACCAGAGACTCTCGTAAATCAAAACATCAGATGATGAGGATGTAACGACAGAAAGCATTTCCTGACAGATGCAGATTGATGGTGGCCTTTTGGCCTTTTGAACCTTGACCTTCTTGTCTCATATCACTAGGTTTGGCAGCATTGACCCCCCCATAGGGAAACCTACTGTAAAGGTATTTTCGTATTGGTTGAAGGAAGTGGTTGAAGAAGCATTTTACCCCAACTAATCCATTTTCTTAAGCTGCACATTGTAACTCTCGATTCTTGAAGTTAAATGACAGACATGTGTTTCATATCCTGATGTTCAAACAGATGAGACGAGACAGATATTACATGCTGTCATTCTAAGATATCTGGCACAGTGCTCGACAGATGTTACAGCATGACAGAGGAAGTTCCTTGGGGAAGGTTAGTGATAGATGAATTGGCTGCATCCACTGGCCGTCAAACCGCAGTAATGCAGGGGATCACCTCTGCTAGAAGACAAGGATGAGTGACTGTGGCGCTGTGGTAAAAACCAAACCACCTTAAAACCGTGACCCACTCAATAGCTCACAGAGCTTTATTATTGTTTTCATTGACTGGATATTAACACTCTGTGAATGTTAGTCAGCTGGAACCATTGGCCATGTGAGTATAAAGTGATGAGGCACCAAAGCCTTTTGCGTGAAGTGCTATTTCCAGATGCGCTTGCCTTCCTGCATGTTGGGATGAACCCACGTAAACACACGCTCTATGCTCACTGTGCCTGTCACTAAGTAAATTATGTTATTTCTAGGATGTAGAGACATTACAGTTTGGTCCAACAAGTTTTGCATTTTTTTCATATAGCATTGTTTACAAATGTTTATCTTAATTCAACTGGCACTTTCTAGTAAAAGTCTTTTTATATGTTTTGGATCATGTCTGATGTGTTTTCCATGTGTGATACCCTCTCATAAATGAATGAATGTGCAAACATTATTTCTTTTGGATTTTATTAACTCTTGTTGCTATGTAAAAACAGTTAAAAGCTGCTTCTTTGCTGTTATTTTTGCACAGATTATCTGAAAATTGATTGCACAACATATAATTAGTTTCTTCCAGCAGAATTAGTCTTTCAGTTTCAAGTCCCCATAGAGAAATAACTCTTCTGTATTTAGAATGCATTTCCTTTGCCAACATATTTGCTGTGTACACATGATCACCTGGCAAATATTTCCCTGTTCAATTCCCAACATCTCATGGGATTTCTTTAAACAAAACACAACGCTTTTGGTCCAATTTCAAAGCATTTGCAAGAAGAAGGTTCTTCATATCAGTGACCTTCCTAACTATCTCCTGCATCCGTCTTTGAGTCTTCTTTCCAATTAGTGAGAGAAAACAACCAAACTCAGAGAACTGAGACAAATTCAATGGGAGAGCAAAAAAAAGCTGCCTCAGTGTTTGATCTCTGCAGGCAATTGTATAAAGAAAGCTTTGCTGAAATGTGTTATCTTCAGAATATACTGCAACTTTACCTCCTCCACCCCAGTGACCTTGTCATTTGTCTTTCCATCTTATCAGGGGAGGGAATGATGTCAGCACTCATTCCCTTTCACCATAACAAGAGTTGAAACCAGGCTCTCCTGCAGCCAGTTAGTTACAAATAATTAAAGTGGAGGCTCAGTGATTTAACAGGAGACCATAGATCAATAATAGCCTGTAGTGTGGAGCCTGAAAATGCTGGGTTGGTTTTTGCAGAAAATAAAAATAAAATAAAAAGCCCTCTCCATGGATTCTGATGTTCTTCCAGTGTCACATGAGGGTCAGTGTAATGGAGTTGGCTGCCAAAGTCTGGTTTTTAATTGGCTCCCTTGTGTTGATCATTGGACTGTTCTCTCCTGGATTTCTGAAGCAGCAGTACTGTGCTACTGCTTTGCTGCCTATTAGAACTGACAGTTTAGCATCCATCACTTAATGTGTCCAATTTCTCATCCTCCTGTCTCAGGGAAAACTCAGAGACAAGTCCGGCTGCTCTGCTTTCTCTTGCTGTTGCTGCTTTGTTGTCCTTTTGTTTAGGCAGTATGGATGTATGCAGAATAGCATTTACCCCAACCTATAGTGTGTGTCAGTCAACACAGTGCCTGTGCTTTGTGCATCACGTCACTTTTGCCAAGCGCCTTTAGCAGAGATGAAAAAGCCACCTGACCCCTTTTAAAGAGAGCTCCACTTGCAACCCTGTGATCACTCTACCATTTGTGCCCTTCCCCATGGTTTGGGTTTGGCCCCACATTTCATGGCTTCAGACACTCTCACTGAGATCAAACTCCCAAACTCCCAAACCCCCACTGGGACTCCCTCTGAAAGTGCTAATGACCCTGTTTGTCTGAGGAGAAACCAGCTCTTCTTCTCTTGTGTCTGCTTTCCCCCAATGCCCTGACTTCATCTTAACTTTATAGTGATTACTTTACCACTTGTGCCCTACTTGTACGACCTTAAGTGCCTTAAGGGTGGAGGATGGTTGAACTTTCACTGTGGGTCAGAGTCTTTGGTGGGAGAATAGCGTTGGTCTAGTTTTGTAGGGAACAGACGGGGCAAACACCTGCTGACTTGCTGCAGACACAGGTGTTGACATGTCAGCGAATATGTCACATATCACATATACACGGATTACTATATTAATACTTGTTAGACATACGTCTTGAGAGTTTGATTTAGTCAAGAAAGTTTTTACTGTGTCAGTTTGATAGACCCACAAGGACGAAGTACTCTCAGTAGGAAGACTATTAAATGTCAATGCTTGCTGGATTAATATACATCAAAAATTTGTGTAAATCCACCCTAAATAACAACATAACAAAGGACCAGCTGTATCATTTCCATCTGGCCACATTTCAATAACAAAAACTATGTTAGAAATCTGATATGAGAGCTGTGGCTGTGGATCCGGTGTTGTGCAGTGATGCATCTTTCCTCTATGTCAGCGTTTGGGATCGCAGAGAGATCATCTGAAGTGTGATGATGCTTTCCTGGGCTCAGACCAACTCAATATTATCCATGAGACTAGAATTTGCAGCTCCCCACCCCCTCTGCTCAAGGCCTCACATTACCATGAGCCCACAAAGTAATTTGTAGACAGATAATTTCAGTGACCTCTGACAGCAACTACACATTGTTCACTGTAGTCCTTGTTTGGAAGAATTACTGTAATTGGTTCAGGTCATTGCTAGTTTTGGGGAAGCTTGCAAGAGTGTCTGTGGTAGCCCAACTTATGGTTTTGGCTGATGGGGCAGGGGATCAGAGTTTATTAATGTATAATAATGTGCTTCATGTTACTACATTACAAAGAGTCAAGATAACCAGTGAAAATGTAATTTGTGCTTATTTTCACTACTTTATGAAAACTTATACTGTAGTGCGTTGCATACATGTGGGCCAGATGCCATGAAACTGTTGTGCATACAAGTGAATACAGATCTTTCTGTTTTTATTTATTAGTTATAAATGTAAGTTATAAAATAAAAACAAAACATACTTGATTTTCTTATTAAGGCAAAATAAGATATAAAAAATATACATGATTGATGACAAAAAGAATTCAATTAAAATCTGAAGCAGAAATCTAAAGTAGCTTATGAAATTTCACTGTGTCACCATGTGCTCAGATTTAGTTTACTTTGTGTCTAATGTCAAATTAACTGATGCCAGTTACCTGCTCAAACAAACTAATTCAATATTTTATTGAAAGTTTAACCAGAAGTTATAGACACATTTTAACATGCCTCTCTGTGCTGGATATGACAAATAAACTTTTGAGTTCTGTAACAACTACTGAAACCAGTGTGTTTCACAAATAATTTGTCAGCATTAGGCTTATTTCTTCCTGGCTTACACAAAAATTTCTCTCCTAATACAAATATTTATCTGCTTATCAGTAGTCATGACCATCTTAAGCCGCGACAGCAGAGATAATAACACTCTTATTTATAATCTGACAGTTATTTCTGGGCTGTTAGGACGTCAATTTACACAACATTCATAACTTATTCTCATAACATTTTTGTGGATAGTTTTTTATGTGTGGGTAGTGGTGCTCTTCAAAAGCCAGCCATTTCTTTTTAATCACTCTCTCAACATAGTAAAGTGGTTACATAGTGGTCAGTATAAACACTTCCAAAATGAGCATAAATGCTTGATTGTCACAGCAGAATGGTATAGGCAAGTTCAGAAAGCCAGGGACTGGAATATTTCTTGGCAGATGCCCTGGGTTTACTGCGCAGACCACTTGACTCACTGTGGGGTGTGTGGGTTCATAGCCCCTCCAGTACCTGTGAGAAAACCACTCACTGTATTCTAAATCTCCGGTCTGATTAGTGAAGGGTTTGGCTGAAGCGCTCTAAATACTTGAGGTTTTCAAGTTAAAACCTTGACAAGAAGCCAAATAATCTTGTGGCAACCCCAGAATAACATCTCCGCCTGGCGAAATCTGGTATGTAGATGCAGAGGCGTCCAATTGCTGATTTCATGCCCCTCGTGTGATTAACCAGTCAGTGATGAGGCATGGGAAAAGTAAACACTTCCTTCTACACAACCGTGAATAGAAAAGCCACATTTCTTGATGATTTCCTGCTGTCAGGTTTTTAATCTAATTCCAAATAATTGTGATTAATTTATGCAGATAAAAAAAAGTTAGCTTTTAACATGTTCAGCTTGCTTCTATATTTAAACTGGAAAACATGAACAGTTAGATGTTTTATCCCAACATCTTTTGTATAAACAGAGCCATGAAAGGATAAAAAAAACATTGACGTAAACATCAGTAAAACATGTCAGGCTGCAGACCTGTTGGTGTCTGGTTCAGATTTAAGACACTTGTGTTTTACCAGAATTTATTGTTGTTTTATAATTGTAATAAGAATCAGTTCTATGAGTTTATTGGTATAGGATGATGGGATTAATCAAACATGTTGGCTCTTTATTGCTCTGAGCACCGGAGAGCCCCCCTCACAGCTGGAATCGATATACTTTTCTTAGGAATGTGATGCATGAATAGATAATTATAGTTACTGTGGTACAAGAGATAATGCCAAAAAATTGCGAGCATTCCTTAATTACTCTTCAGCATGTGAAAATAAGTGCCTGCAGTGCTGATTCTAGTGTCGTGAGTGTTGGTGTTAAAAGGAGCTGATAATGCCTGCAGAGTCACCGCTAGCTCTGAAACAAAAGTAGGTTACGAACTGAAAATGTGAGGAAGAGCCGCTGATGTGACAATGCTGTATGGAGTGAAATGTGTGGAGATGTGTGGAGTGAAAGCAACACTGAGACAACACTGCTTTAATAGTACTAATTAGTTTTCCTGCTCTGCGTTTCAGTCAGATTTATTTTAAGAGCTAGAGTTTTTTTAATTTTCAGGTTCATGTATGCTGGGGTTAAAATGCAGTACAGTATTCTTTGTTTTTTCTGCTTTTGGTCCAAGATAGTGGAAATTATTTTTGTTTCCTTTTTGGTTGAGTAGAAATTTGGTACATCCTTTCTTGACCATTCTCTATCGACTGTAAAGGGTGATGTGGGGATGTGGGATGAGGTAGGACTTAAAAATGTAGAATTAGTCATCCAAAAAATCCCCATGTGTAACTTACCATGGTTGGTATTAAAGAAGGCTGTCTGTTTTGTATCTGTTTTGTTTTACATTATGACGGAATAGGAGGACATCAACTAAACACTAATTCCTTCAAGTGTTTTTATGACGCAACCACCTTCTTAAGCATGACGGCCAAGAGCAGCCGCAGGAATCCATTACAGAGAAGGAGAGGCTGATTTTAGACATGGCTCTACGATGCAAAAATGAAAAATAACCTTTTAGAAGCCATACACGTTATCCACTGGGACTCACTCGCGCCTCTGTTGTGTGTATGCTGGATATTGTTATGAAAAAGAATCAAAACTCAATTTAGTGCCTGAATTGTTTTCCTTCAGCAGAGCCAGAATCTTTCCTGTAGGTATATGGGTTCACCCATCTCGTAATAGAGGCCCTGCTGTGGTGTAGTGGCAGCATTGTAGCTGTGCAGCAATGTAACATGTGTCCTGTGGGACACTGATTGAGTTTGAAATAGGGCAGGTCAGCCCTGAGGTATTGGAACAGGACCTGAAAGACTTGCATGAGCCCCCTGAGGGTGGGGCTGGCCAGTAAGGGTCACAGCGGGGTCATGTTTAGTCAGTGCACCTTGGAGTGTGGCGAAATCATGTGAGTTCTCCTTGTCTCCAATACCTCATTCACCTATTCTGCTTCTCCAGCAGTCTGCCTGTCCGTAAGCTGAGTCCAGGCCACATCTGGATGCAATTCCCCTTTGAGCTGACGCTGAAAAGTCCTACTGAAATTCCTCATGCTGAAGGAAGTAGGGAGATTTTAATATAACCGAAATGGCAGGAAAATGAAAATGTAAAATGGAAGTGCCTTTTTATGTTCTTTCTTTATTGTTTTTTTCAGTGCACCATGGTGTCTGTCAGCCTTAAATGATTACTTGTACTGCGCGCTGTCAAATAGGCAGATTTAGACAAATGTGACATATTTATATAGATATTTGTAGCGCTGTGGGATTAGGCGGAGGGAGTGCTCTTTCATATTTGAGGCCTGTTTAAAACAGGCAGTCACATTTTATTAAATCCAGCCAGATTTTGGAGTACCTGCCAATAGTTTGCTACACTTTTGAGTGAGTGAGTGATACAATGGGGAAATTCAGTATGCATGGGGGAAGCAAAATATGGCACCAAATGTATCAAAGAAATAGAATAATGTGAGAGAGTTGAATAGTTGTATATGTAACACTCTGTGGCTGAGCCACGCTAAAAGCAGTGTATGAGCATCACTGAACGCACTCGTCTCTAATGTAAGGCCGGCCTCAACCTTTAGGCTTTCAGCATTTACATTTTATCAATAGTTGAAAGAGAACTTAAAAATGGAAATTGAAAAAAAAGAAAAACAAATATTGTTCATGCAGCTCCTGACGTATAAATGAAAATAGACATTTATTTTTAGTGTCAATTCTTGTTGAATACATTTAAGTAGGAATTTACTTTATTTGACAATAAAAATCTGAGCTACGCACATAAATTACATAAGCCAACACATGTAACATAGACATTTCACTCACTAAAAGTTATTGCACTAAAAATCTCTGAAAGGGTTATCAGATATTATCAGTTTGACTGACTCAATATTTTAAAAGGATTTTGAGGATAAACTTATTATGACAGTTTTGTTCAGGTTGCATTGTGTCCCTATGTCAAGTTTTTATTTATCTCTCGCTAAATGCCAAATATGTGTCAGAAGATCTTAAGTATTTTTACCACAAAGTTGCTCAACGCTTGTGTGTACCTAGGATAACGCCGTAGGAGGAGATGTACTGCAAGCATGTGACTGAGATCTGATTTATTTATTGTTCTCCTTCTCCCAGCCTAGTGCATGTGAGGAAGGAGCGGATGCAGATGAACAACAGTGTGTTATGCTGCATTTGTAACTTTTAGTGATCCATTCACATGAGAAAGGTTTTATTTACAGTATGTAGAAGAAGCCCACACTTTTTCCAGTCAGATTATAAAAGACACTCCATTTCACTGTGACTTGAAAAGGGAAAAAAACAACCAGTCATCTGTAGTTTATTTTTGACCAAACACTCAGTAAAAGAGAACATAGTGTGGTCTTAAGGCTTAGGACTGACTTATCATATTAACTGTTTTTTTGTGCTCCCAAAAGGCCAAATTTTGAATTTGGTGCCGAGTTACTCCAAGTCCCACAGAAGCTGATTACTGTTCAGTGGTATCACACATAGTTCAGTTAAATTGCCTCCGAAAGCTGTTCATTTGCATTGACGGACCATGGACTGCGCTCTTGAACGGGGCAACTAAAGAATGTAACTCCCATTGACTTCAAATAGAGATATTGACTTAAAGTGAAAATCCCTCTAATATAGAAAAGAATATGCGCTGACACCTGTCATGTCCTATACAAGTGAGTAGCCAAAGAATATGAAATGCATTCCCAGATGTGGTCTCTCAGGAAAATGGTAGACTTCTGATTGTTTTAGTGAGCAATATAACCTGCATAGGTCTCACTAGACATGCATATCATTAGTTTCATTTTGGTATTGACAACTGTGTGTGCACTAATCCAGTGTATAATTCAAGGACAGCAATGGTCAAAACCCCAGTTTTCTACTGGGATTTGTGTGGTATCATGTTCGGGTGTTGTGATCCGGTGTAAGATGCTGACTGACCCACTAAGACAGCAGACAAATCTAAACCAGCTGGGAAACGTCACTCACTGTTTACTGATATTTATCTGTGACTCACACTGATTACATGACCGCTATCAAAGAAGGGTGGGCTGGTGATGGAGAACGAGTCAGTGAGAAAAGTATCCGGCAGGAAAGATTTGGTGATGTAAACACTGAGGTGAAAGGAAATAGGGGACCACAGAATGCAGGAGAGGGATAAGTCTGAAGGATGAAAGAGGTGATAGAAAGGGTTGGTTCATCCAAATTACCTATATAGTTTTTTTTCTTTTTTTTAATTGTACTTGTATTTTGAGTCATGGAAATTTCTGCCACAACTCATTTGTTTCTGTAAAGAATAGATGTAGATTTCTGGATGCAGAAAGTACTCCTCAACTCATGTGGCTGTACTGTATGTTTAGTAGCATGACGTCTTCTCACAATGTTTGGCACAGAGTGGAGCACGACGACATATTTCCTCGCAAATACTAAGCCTTTGCAGGATGCTCCTTTTATTCCCAGATATGATACTCTCACCTGTTAACAATTAGCCTGCTAATTTTGGTATGAACCAGAAAGGTGTCACCTTTATAATATAATATTTATAAACTATTTGGTTTTATTTGCCATATGTCACAGCCTTCCCCTTTTCTCCCCCGTCCTGTCCAGATTTCTGTGTTATAATTTCTGTCAGCTTCACAGACAGGACAGGTCTGAGACCCTCTTCCTGACCTGCCCATCAGCTCCCACAGGATTTCCACTAATGAGGCACTATGGGGACCAGATGCAGAGAGGGCAGACTGGACAAAAACAACCTGCCACAGTCATTTAATGATCACACACATAGCTGTGTCACTGAGGCTTTTAGGAGAGCTTGTTTATGTGTGTTTGTGGACATGTGTAGGTGTGATTGTGATACAGTAATTGAATCTGTTTTTGTTTATACTCTTTATACCATGTGTGCAACCAAATCTACAAACAGTAGTTATTCATCTACGATGTGAATAGTTGGTGAATCGTCTGATTTATTTTTCCCCTTTCATATAACACAAACTAACATCTATTCCATCAGTCTTTGGCCTCATTTAACACCAAATTTAGACATTTGTGAGTCTAGAGTAATGTACCTGTAAAGACATATAGCCACACTCTAGTTTCAATACTAGTGGTTTTCATTTCTGTACATATTAGGTAGAAGAGATGCCCTCAGCATTTGCTATGTAATTTCAGGAAGGGATGTGCAATCAAGAACACTCTATCCATCCTTTCCAAAGAGATGAGGTGGTGTATTATTACAGTACAGAAGTAATATCAGATGTGATGGGTGCATGCACCAAGAATAATGCCCAGAACATGCCTTGAATCACACATGGTCTCTTCAAATGTTCAACCCTGTACACATGTGTTCCGCCTGCCCTTGGGAAATGGGCTCATTCCAACTCTCAGAGTTTAGGGCCTTAACTTCAATCATTGCTGTAAATGTTAGGACATGTTTGTGTTTGTGCAATTGCCTGGTGTATACTCCCATACCCTGTGTTATTTGCATCAATTGTGGTTGGACAGGATTAAAGGGCCAGTTCATAAAAACAAGAGGTGGCTGCCAAGAGCAAAGAAGAGAATTGAAAGGAGGGGAATCTGTTCCAAGTACTCACAGACTGTAACGAGTCATTTGAGAAGTTAAGTTCTTATGTAATTAGCACAGTTTAGTTTTTGTCTTTTTGGTCAATCTTCTGTTTGATCAACATTTATTATAATGAAATATGACTAAAGTGATATCAAGTTTGTTTTCTTCTTCTTTTAATAGGAACACAGAAGGAGAGTAATATGGTCATAATGAGGCAGTGTATCTGCTCCAGATGTTGACACACTGTCAAGGTGTTTGGTCAGGTACCATCAGACTCAGCATTTCGTTTTGTCTCTTTGTGTTTCTTGCACTCTCACTTTCTTTCCTCCCTGCCAACATTTCCTGTTTTATCTTCTGTCTTTCCATCGTCTCCCAGTGATTAATTTTACATGTCCACCATGTAAGACCTGTTTTCGTCTGCTTGTCCATAAGATAAAGATGATCCAGACAATGGAAATGAATACATACCAACTGTTGGTAGCAATCAGCTCACACTTACCTCATCCCCAGATCGGCACACAGATTAAATACAAAACAGAAAACCCATGCTAACTGCATCTGGATGCTGATTCATTTTCATGAGATTTTGAAGTGCTTTTGGCCCACCGTCAACAGGGCCCCCTCTTTCATGTACATATTGAGATTTATGAAGTTCCAGCACATGATAAAAGTAGATTTATAGACTTAGGCAGGTGCAGATTGTGAAACACAGATCAGGCTTTCAGAAAATCCCAAAGATTTAGTTGGTCTATCAATTGTCTTTCTTCATCATTAAGTATGTTCAACATGGACAGTGCTACACGATAGTAATACTACTTGTTTAAATAAAAAAGTTTTTTTTGACATTTCAAGCTTTTCAAAACACACTAATTTTCATTACTACTGACAAAACCTATGTAATATGTTAAATTCAGTCTTTGAGTATTTTCACCAGTATGTGTTTCTCCTTAATAGCACCATTTATATGTCTAGACACATTTATAACCGTTTGCAGTAACTTCCATTTACAACTAGAATTAGCACTTTCCTGGAAGGAAAAAGAAGTAGAAATGCCAACCCAACGGTGTGGCATAATCATATCAGTCCAAACAACTGGGCCCACACAAGTCCAAACTCTTTAAAAAATCTGAAAACAGAAATGTAACATAGAAGCTGATCCTAAAGTCCAGCATTGCTTAGTCCTTAATGTCTCAAGTGGAAGACATGAGCACACTTGGAGCCAGTAGTCAGTTTGGCATGGTATAAGGTAGATTTTTTGATTGCTCTTAAACTTGTACAAACATGTTAAGTTCCAATCGGGCATGTCTCGAGTGAGACCTCAGTGACATACAAGCTACTGTATATGCAAGCTGCCTAATCAGCACAATTGAATTGGGGTTTGGGCAAGTCTTTACAGCTTTCTAACAGCCCTGTAATCATATCGATTGACCTCCAGGTCGAGAGTCTGTATTGATTAAGTCATAAATAAGAGGCATGTCTTAATAAGAGGGATTACAAACAAACAGCTACTGAATTGGAGCATTTGCACTGGGAGTGGTGGTGAAATCGCCATGAACTTCGTTAACCTGAAGGCTGAAGTTTAAAACTATCATGTCCATACTAAGGTGCTGCTGGGGTTTACTTCTTGATTAAATAATCAAAGAAGCACAGAGAGGAAATGAGGGAATCACTTTCAAAGGATTGGGCTATCTGAGTAGAAAATTACATGATTGATTTTCAGTAAAGTGCCTGGGTGCATGTAGTAGTGAATTCATTAAACGGAATTCTTTACGTCAGCCTGTGGTCGCTCCTGAAACTGGTGCTACTGTAGCTGTCTCAAGCAAATACAAGGGAAATAGTTTTTAAACCTCATAACAACGATTAACTTCTGTAAAGTTAATGTTGAAATTTACAACTGAATTTGCAGCATGAAATATTTTACTCTGAAAACCATTTGTTTAAATTAGGTGGTTTCAATTGTTAAATTCTCAAATGCTTGATTTTAACTAAATGTTAAAGTCAGGTGTCCAATATAAAAAATACATTTGGAGATGAATTGGATCAAATTGTTAAATTCAAAACAATCAAGTCAGAATCAGATAATCCAAGATAAAAACATCCTGCTACTTCTTTCAGCTTTTCTTTTTGTACTGTCAGAACGAGCCTGAATGCAATCAGTGTGTGCCAACAACTTATGCTGTTATATAAAATCATATAAAACAAAAAGGGTGTTAGCCAGATATCTTTAGACTGATAGTTCCACTTGAATTCTTATAACCTGTGTTTGCTTCCATAGTCAGTGCCCATCATGTGGTCTTGAAAGCAACGCACTCCTTTAATACAAGAAAAAAAAATCCACTAGGAATTGTGGTCTAAGAAAAATGTCATCAGGCTCCCTGCTTAAGTTTCTAATCTTCAAAGGCTTGACTTGCATTCCACTGTGTTTATTGAGAATATTTTGTGTCTTGCAAATGCTCAAAGGTCTGTGTCCGGTTTCATGTTTCCATCCTTTATGAAACCTCCTTCGTGGCTGAGTATGAATGACAGGACAGGGCTAATAAAAGGTTACTTATATAGACACTATGGAGAAGCCAGATCAAATCTCATTGTGCTAGTGGCAGCACACATTGCAGTATTGAAATATCTGTAGGATTAAATTAAACAGATTATTATCAAGATATTTTTATAACACAGAAATTGTTAAAAATGCTTGTTTTCTGTGTTTTACCTCCATGAAAAAAAAGGTCAAGGTTATGAGTCTTTTCTCTTTTTTTTGATGAAACAGGCATATCAGTAAGTAAGCTTTCATCTGGGACAGGATGTTTTAGACAGATGGATGTTTGTTTACTTTAAATCTAGTTTTCAAGTGTAATGATGAAACAGCACCTCCTAACCTATTGCAGCAGGGTGTAAGTCATGATGTCAGGTTCACTAAGCCACTATTTTCATCCCCTTTCAAACCCGTTGACCTCAGCACTAATACAGGTAACACTATGGTAATACTGGTATTGAGGCAGCTTTGGTTGTAGGTATTGAAAGAGCGCAGGACCAACAGAAAAGTGACTGGGGGCAGAGGAATCAATGGCATGGTGGACAGAAGGCCAATGCAATCAAGGAGCAGAATGAAGCAGACTCAAAGCCTGCTGAGTCAGCTCCTATTCACAGACAGAGTCATTTGGAACTGGGCGCCTTCTACTTGTCCTTTGAGCAGCAAACACGATCCTGCAAACACAACAAAGGTACAAGCATTACAAGCAGTACTACAAGCATTACATTTCGCACACAGATAATCACCATCATGCACTTTTACCTCAATGCAATGCCCTGGCTGTTCTTCTTTATAAGACCCCCCGAGACAGAGACAGATGAGTTCCATTTTGATTTCAGTGGAGTTTAATTTAAAAGAAATAATGGCGTCAGCAGGAAAATATGTTTTTTTCCCCCATAAGTATGTGTTAAGCCATAAATGATAAGAACATGGAGGTAAAATATGTGCAGGTTGAGTTCACTTGCACTGATTGTGCAATGTTGTAATTTCTGTCCTTCTAAACGTGTGTGCAGTGTGTTTGTTTGTGTGATGCTGCGTGTTTGTGTTTGCAAGTGTGGTGCATTCTGCAGAGGCTTGTTAAAACTGGTAACAGAGTTCTGCTGGATTACCAGGTTCACTTGTAAACATGAGCACATGGATGTTCTGCAGCTGTACCTTCCTGCCTCAACACGAAAGCAGTTTCAGCAACGTATGGGAAAACTCAACACAGGCGCCTGACGAGGAGATTTGTTTCATAAAAGGACTCAAACTCTGACACTTTGATTTTCTCTCAGAGCTTTCACTTAAGGGTGGTCCAGTTGAATGCAATGAGGTCACTACTTTCATTCATTTCCAATGAAAGCATGGGTGGTGTGGTTATTGTAGACCACAAGCAGTAGTAGTTACTGTAAAATCAGTCAAAAACTAAACAGGTCTTTCTGCAAAACACCCAAAATGGCCAATACCGGCTTCTCTGGAATAACATGCGGCTGTTTTCATAGTGAGCTCTCCTCTGGCTGGCCAATGTGCTGCTGTTTTCCTGTTAAGTCATGGTTGAGGTCTCTGTCCTCTGGCTCCATTGTAAGCTCAGACTAATCTGTGTGCACAGTGGGAGCTTTCTGTGAGCTCTATGTGCGGAGATTCCGTGTGTGCATGCGTATGTGACCTTAAAAATTTGCATGCGCAAGGAGAATTAGATATTCATGCGTGTTGTAGGCCAAAACGCGACCCTGCTCAGGAAGCACCATTGTTGTTTTGACATTTTCTGAGGAAATTGAAATTTCTGAGACAAAGTTTCACGACAGATAACCTATGGAGATAACAAGAACTGCTTGCTAATTTTAACCTGAATGACATTTTTCCCACTACTTTGACACAAAGAACTCTGAGGTTGCCAACACATTGTTTGTATTTCTAATTCTTAATTCTTTCTATAGTGTCTCAGCAAAATTGTTGGCTAAAGATGGTTGAAGAAATTATAGTACTTTGTCCATATTTTAGAAATTACACTTTTTAGCTTTAACTTTGAAAGTATTGTTTCATTTTCCTAATGCAGTGTCAATCATTTAAGTTTGAAGGAATATTTTTATGAATTGCTATGTTATGTAATTCTTCCTATTCCAAACCTAGGCTTTTCACCAATAAAGTCACACTTAGTCAGTGTCTGTTACTAAAAGATATTTTTGTGAACTGATACATCACTAGTAAACTTTGTGGTATTTGATTAAAACACAGTCTCAGTAGAGGTTCTAGTAACAAACTTAAATGTATTGGCTGAGTTGCCTTGGCGCTCTCTATGTGTGTGTGTGTATGTGTGAGACAGAGGGTGAGGGTGTGTGTGCCAGCAGGGTTAGATGACTGACTGGGCACTATGAAAGCACATTGTGGTGACTCGACTCGGTCAAACTCTCTCTAGGGACTGGAAGAGGAAAGTGAATGCTGCCAGTTTGGACATTGGGCTATGACAACTGCTCTCAGCAACATCTCAACTAACAGAGCTATTAGTACAGACGCCAACACACAAGCACATAAACAGCGGACAGACACACAACACTATATACATACAGTACAGTAGACAGCTTATGCTTTGAAATAAAATATTGGCAAAAACTCCTCTCATAACTCTTACATACTCACAGAAAACATGCAAGTAGACATAGCACCAGTAGGCAGTGAAGGGCACATTACACACGGTGCCTCCCCCCTAAACACATCACAAATCTTAGGCCACAGAGTGAGACAGTTGTGTTTCATTTCCGTTCACGTACTGTATGCCAACAGCTGCCTCTTCCTACAAGGAGGAAATTAAAACATCAAACCACTGTCATTATCCAAAATCTAATTATTTCCAATTGATTTTCAACATTAATAATGATCACTCTTTGTTGAAGCGTAACTGGGTTTTATAAAGACATCAGAAATTAAGAAATATATGGTTACTCTGTCCAAAATAGCTCACAACACAGTCATATACTGTAGCTAAAACTGCCTGTACTGCGCAAAGAGGTTTGGTTTTATACCCACAACACTTTTCACATTGAGAGAGTTGTGTTTGGCAGCACCCGCCAAGAACTGACTTCATTGGTTTTAATCAAATATTGTGCTGCCAGAGCAAAAAACAATTTAATGTTCAATTTTAATAATTTGTCTGACACTCAATAGACATCTGTCAGCCAGAAAACCACACATAGATTAAATGATGCAAGTAGTTTGTAAATTTCTTTTCAAATTGCCTTGATTGTGTTTGTGTGAGTGTGTTACGTATAGTTGTGTTTTTTAACGTGCAGTTCTTTGTGGGTTAGAATGTGAGTCTTGATTATTTATGCAAACCTTGACTTGTTTATTGAATGTTTACTATTGAGTATCTGATTGATGTGTTCAGGTCTCTGTTCTTTGTGTTATGTCTTTGATGACGTCACTGGGTCAGCCATTTGTGTATGTTTTCTTAGCTCTGGACTGTGTGAAAAGAGGTCTTGATTTGTGCCGCCTCGCTCTCAATTATCTATTCTGGCTTTGATTTGTCTGGCTGATGTTGTTGCTTAGACACCCAGGTGTTTCTCATCAGTTCCGTAAGAGGGAGTTTACTACTCACCTAAACCTTTCCATACGCAGAGGTGCCCTTTTACCTCTGATCAGGTTTCAGCTTACTGGCACTGATGAACCTCAAACAGAAATCTCCAGTCCTTTAGATTTGGAGATTATTAGGGCTTTACGAAGAAATCCAAGATACAAGTAGAAGCTGTTGAGAGATGTTGCGATCTGTTACTTAGTAATGACTCCTGGCTTGCTCCACATACTGAATGATTCTTTAGTCTCAGACAGTAAAGTCTACTTTCGAGTTCACATGACACTGCAAATGCATCCTGCTTTGATCTCCTTTTGTGAACTTTCTAGTAACTGGACCGGAGTTAAAGTAGTAAATTTGTAAAATTGAATCGGATATAGTTTTGGAATTTGAAACTATTTCTGTGCAATGTCTCACTTAGTCTAAAGTATTTTTCACAGTGTTTCTGTCTCTTTTACCTTCATCAAATATTGTGGGACTCAGATAAAGGTTTTTCTCAAATGTTTTCCCACAGTGCACCTGCCATGGATTGATATGTCCAGATGCCTCCTTTGTTTTTGAGTAATGAGTTTTATAAGATAAAAAAAAGAATTGTACTGAAATCTGCCCTTGATTTATCAGTTAAAATACCATTCAGAATCTGAAGATATGCATTGTACAGTGATGTAGTGATGTAAAAAGAAAAAAAGAGGAGGTGGAACCAGTCAATGTTTGGCATTTGCCTGAAAATTCCAGGGAAAGTTATTAAAGTAGTTCATTAACAAATAATACATTTTCTGTTGATTGACAAAGTGATGAAAAAATAACTGTTTCCCCTCGTATTGTAGGATTAGTTCTCTTTCCTATAAAATATCACATCATTAAAACCACACAGACAGCATGTTGGTATCCTTATTTCTGTCAAATGTTATGAGACTGAATCAATCTGCCATGTGTTTTAATCATTAGCAGACACCTGTCAGTAAAACACCATGCAGTATTGTGAGAGAGGGACCTCAACCTTCACAGGGGCCATGGGCCAGTACTTTAAGCAGTTCCAAAAGCCTGGCTGAATTCACGCCTCTCTGTTTTAACAGCTCTTGGCCCCACTTTTAGGAAAACGGGCCCGTCCTTTTCATAGGTGCACATGGAACAATTTTATTTGGCACGTCTGGAAATTTTCAAGCTGGAAAGGGGACATGAGTCTCTTGGCTTATAGTGTCTTAAGCTATGCCAAAACATTTTTTTTCATCACTTCCCCAAACAGAAATTATTTTGTGCTTCTCAGCTTGGTTGTTACACTTGCAGGATGAGCTCAGAGGCTGAATTTGGTTTATCTGCTGTGGTAGAGTTTTCTTTTTTAAGACAGTGATTTAATCGTGCAGGTCAGCCCTGGGTGAGATTGTGTGCCCATCCTTGCTACAGTGATGTGAATCCAGGGTGACATATTCTCTTCTTCCAAAGTACCTGTTTTGCTGAGCCGAGACAACATTTTAGAATATATGTTGTGGTCTTGTTATTCTTGTGCTTTTACCTCAAACCTCAAGCTGTTTCTTACACGTTTCTTACCCTACTGTGTTACTCATTTTATTCTTTCCTTTAATTGTACCAGACTTCTTTGAAAACCACAAACTCAAAAAAAATCACAGGCAAAACGATAGAATGGCCGACAGTCTTTGAAACAAGCACACATTTTGAGCATGCACACACAAACACAAAAGAACAAACTCACGCACACATCTGGTTTCAGTTTCAAATGCCTTTCCTTATATATTTTTCCCGTTCATCTTCACACACACACACAATAGTCTTTTTATCCCTTCTAAATCTGGCCCTGCTCAGCCACAGCCACTGTGTCCAACTAGGCCAATGAATCGCAACATATCATCAGCATAATTAAGCCATTTAGTGTATAGACTTGAATGTGTCATGCATTTCATTTGATGCCTACCATTTCCTCATATAGGTCAGGTAAAGTATTTTAGTAGCTCCTTATGAAAGGCAGGGAGGAGAATAAAGAGTCTTTAGTAGCCATGGCATTTCACAAAAAGCAATTACCATCAATCATGTTGAATTCAGTGTCAAGGTGGCCTGGAGTTGATTCCTGTACCAGGGGGAGTGAGTTTTGACAGTAACATTGGATCCTCTATTGGATACACACAGGAACACAGAAGATGAAAGATCCTATTGGACCTAATGGAGGCCGTGCTCTGAAATGTAATGAATGGCCATTGACTGTCATTACGTCCTTGAAAAACCAATAAACTGCTGTAGGACACAGACCATTATATGCCATTACAACTCTGATCTAAACACATTAAATTATACTACACCCTACCTCTATAGAAACTGGTACATTTCAGCAAAGTAAGGTAAAAGTAAGGACATTACATGTATGAGGGAATAACGCAGTTGTAAATATATTTTTGCTTCTGCAGGAAACATTTACACCAGACTTCCTGCAGGTGAACCCACAACTAGTTATCCTCACAAACAATGTCCTGGTAGCAATACACAAAATCAAGACTCAAATAGAGTTGAAGTACCAAGTTCATGCTCTGAAAAGTAAAAGTGCTTCACTAAGGATGTAATTTAAACATAATTCACTGTGATGCTGTTCATAACGTAGATGTATAAATGTAGTTCTGATTTGTTTGGCAATCTATCAAAAATATAGCAAAGAAATAGTTATTGTAGTTTATAATAAAAAAGTTTATATGTTATTACATATGTAGTGTTGAACGAAAGCAGCAGCTGGTGAAGGTGGCTGATTTTAACCACTTGGTGATTAACTCTTCATCATTTAAATGTATGTACTGTATTACAGCATATATGCAGAGTAACTGAAGCTGTTAGATAAATGCGGTACGCAACAGGTACATCTCCTGAGTTATACTGCAAAAAGTAAATTACAAGTACCTCGAAATTCTACTGAAGTACCTTACTTGAGTATATGCACCTAGTTACTTACCATCTATGTCTCTTTCTCATCTGTAATTTCACATTTGACACTTAGTGCCACTGCTGCACTGTACACATGAGAAGCAACTGTACACACATAATAATCACCTGTGTCCAAGTGTCTTCCTGTGAGTGTTTGTAGTCCCAGTGAAGGGAATTGAGAGATCCCACTTCTGTTTCTCTCGCCTTCGGCGCAGAGCATTCCAGCACTCTGCAGAGGTGTTGGCTAATTAGTCACCTGACCTTTTATGTCAAAGGTTGCCAGTGCACCCAGCCTTAGGGGAACCCAGTGATATTCTAAGAGTTTTGATTGTGGGTACTTAAAAAGGAGAAATACCCTCAAGGCTCTGAAGGCTGTCTTAAGTGCATCACCTGGGTCACATCATGACAGATGATGGGGATCTAGATGAAGCCGTTGCGTTTTCTTGACCCCAGTGCTCTGCTCCCTCAAAGCTCTCGGGTAAGGAAAAGAGGCTGTAGTTGATGATGCAAGGGGAAAGGAGTAGTCCTTCAAAAGATGACCTCAAATAGATGCTTTGGGCTGTAGTTGGTGATTTGCAGCATGTTCCCTGCCTGAACTGGAGAGGCCCATGGGAAAAGGGATGTAATTGCTTATCCCAGCTTCAGCTTCATCACAGCCTCTCCTCTCCTCTTCTTTTAATGGACTTAGGGAGTGCATACACTTTATTTGAACAAAATAAAACAAAACAAAACAAAAAAAACAAAACAAACTATATATGTTTATATGTGTGTGTGTGTGTATGTGTGTGTGTGTGTGCGTGTGTGTGTGTGTGTTATTTTACTTATTTTACTTGTTTTGATTGGAAAGACACATCACTATGACTTGGGAGAAAAATGTAAGCTTGACACAGCTTGCTGTGGCTAATAAACATTGCTAAGCTATACCTGGACAATTAGCATTTGTGGGTGGACTTTAGTTAACAGTCAGTTAAGAAAAGATAACAAAAAAGGCTAATAGGACAATTATAGTATTAATTAAAATAAAATAACAGCAATAAAATACAGTACCAACAATTAAATGGGGTCAGACATATGTGTAAAAAAGTTAGATTTTTACTGGTGAACTTGGAGTCATAGGGTTCATAGAATCCTCTCTTAATAGACCAAAGCAGCGGTAGTGATAGAGTAAAAGAGAAAACAGGTGTAACAAAGTGGGAAAATAAGAGCCATAACCCACAAACATGGAAAACTCATTTGCAAGTCCTTGCCTCTTCGTAATGGATCTCAGTCTGTATATCTTCCCCACTTTTTGACAGGTGATACCTGACATGCATAAATCCATAACATTCCTTCCCACTGATCTCTCACTGTATCTTTACTACTTGCCACCCACATGGAATATATATCTTTACATGTTGAAGGTCTTTGAATGAGTGCTGTCAGTCTCTTTTGCCCAAAGGCTGTTTGAATATATTGCAGATGACCTCCTACACCATTAAACTCACCAAGCTTTCAAACACCACATTCAGGTATACTGTGTGAAAGTGTGAGCTACCGTATGATTTACTCTAGCCTGTCCTGATGCATGTGGCTTATGGGGGTGTTAACTGTGTAATTAAAATAATTCAGCTATTTGCCAAGACTTAACCTTTGGCTCACTTGTAAAAATAGATGCATATCTTAATAGCAAATACCGAGGCTATTTTGGAAAGCATTCTAATTGTACTGTAGCTTGGTAATAGTTCATGGTGTGCTGAGTTTTGGTGGTGGTGGTTTGCAGGGGTTTATAGGAGAAGAAAGGCTCAGTTGCCTTTGCAGTGCTGCTGCATCCTTCATAAGTGTCCTTGTGTTGTTGCTGCAGCCACAGTATATCTGTGGTGACCGCAGTGCAGTGCTTTGTTTTGTTGGCCTTTGTTTGCAGATTGTGTTTGGCCATTGTCCTTCTAGATAATGAATCTTCTGACATAAAAAAGACATGAGAACAAAATGAGAAGTTGCACCCTAGAACAGTCAGTCGGAGTTAAAAGGCTCTTCATATAATTCATACATTATTAATATACATTCTATAAATATTAAATGTTAATACTAATAATGTTTGTGGTTGAGTTCAGTATTGGGCTTATAGGTTTAACGGTAATAATAACATAAATGTTTTCTTCTGCTTTATACTGTAACCCTGTGGTACGCCTCCCACTGTTTCTAAATCACGTTTTGAGCAGTAGTGTTACTGCACAGTAAGCAGGAGCAGCAGGAGGTTTACAGAGTGTGTAAAGCATTAGGAGGCCACACAGACAGTAATAAGCCTGCTCCATCCTGACTGATAGGTCCACTTTATTACAGCAGCAGTGCTGAAGCCCCCTCAAGGGACACATACCTATCTGCATGATGGATTGAGATTTTAGTCACAAGAGAACGTCTGTTCTGTTTGGGGGAAAAGTTTTTCACTTTTATTGAGGTGTATTCTTGGACAGTACTGTTTGGCCTGTATGTGAACAATTAAAGTGCGAGTGAAAAGTTAGGAGTTCAAGCTGATAAGATATTGTGGATATGTGGGAGACAGGTTTCGCAGGGTTATTTGTTTCCTCTCTGTCCGCTGAGAATTCGAGTGAATGAGCTCCACTGTGCACAGAGGCCAAGCAGTTAGGAAGTTTGGAAAGTGTGAAAGTAAGTTGAAGGTGCTAAGTTGTCAACCAGCCATCAGGCAGCAGGGAGGATGTAATGAGCTCAGAGTGTGTGTGTGTGTGTGTGTGTGTGTGTGTGCGTGTGTGCGCGCGTGTGTGTGTGTGTGTGCGTGTGTGTCTGCTTTGAAACAATGAGAAAGAATAGGGGTGTTATTGATTGATTGTGTTACAGAGTGGTGATTTGTTTCCTTGTTTTATTACCAGTTTCTCCTACTCCTTTCTGCATACTTTACACACCTATACACACGGTCACGTATTCAGGCACTTATTTTTCTCATTCTGCAAAGAAAACACAATATCTTACTGAACATGCAGATTATCAAGCTCAACGTCTTTTCTTGGTCTTTTGTTTATTCACTAATCCCTGCAAATACCAGCAATGAGCACAACAAGTGAAGCTAAACCTACTTTTCTGCATGTTTACAGTGGCCTGTTGGCCTGTAGATTGACGAAGGAAAGCCATCAGTCTACAGTCATCAGTCCTTGTTGTGATTGCTTTTGAGGTCCTTCATTGGAGGTGAAAGCTGGTGTTGCGTATTGATACCAAAGAATGTTTAAAAACATCATACATTGATTCATATTAGGCTGTTAGGTTTATAAAAGTCAACCACTGATAGATGGTGGTCCTTGGCTTAAAGAACGTCAGTCTGCCTGATGGATGTTTGGCCTGGGTAACGTGTCAGTATTGATAGGCAGGGATGGAGGGATTCTGTGCTGAAACGTGTGTGTGTATTGATTGGTTGATGCAGATGAACCCTGTGCGAGGGTCAGAGCAGGCCTTCGGGGACTGTGGATGCATTGGTGTGAATGTCAACCAAGGTTGGATCCAATCATTCTGCAACATGTGTGTTTAAAATGGGCTGGGGAGCTGAGTATTAATGTGTGTCTGGCATGTTGATACATGTTACAGATCAGCATTTGACTTTTCATAAATACGTGTTTCTGCTGTGAGGACAAATTTAACCAATTTACTAAAACGTTTCTACCACATGCTCTATGAGCTCCTATGGTCAACACCAAAATTGTGCAGTAAACGTGTGCTAGGAATGTAATTGCATGGCTATCATTGATATGGCATGTTGCCATACCAACATAAATTTGTGGAGAGATTTTGATTTAGTCAGTGTATTTCATATGTGACCCTAATTGAACACAAAAATCTATCTAATGTTACAGTACATTTTTCCCTTAATTTATAAATGTTAGGAAACGTGGTAACCCTCACAGCTTTTCAAAACAATGTGTCTGCTTATGTTAGCAAAAAAACTAAATATAGATAAACCTGAAAGTGATAGATGCTGTTAGAGAAACTAAATAAACAAGAGAAAACCAGAGGAGAATTTTCCATTAAACGCTGTTTAGAATGAAGGCACTTTTCATCAACTTCTACAAACATCATGAATCCACAAGCACTTGAAATGTTGAAATGGACATGCCTTCTGTCAGTGAGACAGTTAATACATTGATTTGGTAAAATAAATAGTCACATGTTAAGATCAGAAATGCCTTTTTTTTGCTGAAGGCCTGCTGAAAACGTGTCAAAGTGAGCTTATTAAAATTCATATATACAGTTCAACATTAGCACTGCTGTTGAAGTAAGAGATGCATGTCTCATCATCCACCGAAACAAACAAGATTTATAGATATGTATAATTATTTGTGAGTAATTTGTGGTGCTCACAAATGCATTTTCTAGTCCACAAATAAAGACCAATAAAGTTGGAAAAACTGCAGCCAGTAAATTTGGAATTCCTAAAATTGAAGCCATACGACACCAACATTTTTAATGCAAGTGGGGCTAGCAACTGGTGAATTTGAAGACCACAGATTAGTCAAAAAGTGTTACACGCATCTATAAATGTTTTAATCTGTGCACCATGAAACTTGCATTTGTTTCCAGCATTTAAACTGATTTCTCTCAAAACTGGAATATTTTTGCCATTTTGCTAACACTGCTTTGTATTGAATGCAGTTCTATAATCCCTTCTAGGCCATGGATGAGGGAACATCTGCTTCACCCATCCATCACTATCTAGGTTTAAAAATCTTTAGTGTGGTTTAGATTTCCCCTGATATTTGTTCAGTAATTACTAACAGAGTAATCTTTGCCACTAATGTTACGGTTATTGTGTTAGTTTTGTCACTATATAGCAATTAATCTTATCTACAGAATCCTCCAGACAACGTAGCTCTGTTAGATATGGTAATTTGATCCTGGTGAACTCACAGTTCAGGCCTGTCATCACCTGATAGCAAAGGTTAACACTCTCTGCAATTAATACAGTTCCTGTTTGGATAGTATGTACAGCATGTATTGATGGTCTGGACAATATTATGACAGACTGTGTTTGTTAAAAAAGCCAGAATAGCCAGCAAAGTCTTTCGTGTCGATTATGTTTTTCCTCTACCTCATTTCTGTCTTAGAAAACTTTAAATTCCTTAAAGTCATGCCCCATTATTCAAGTATCTGACCTACAAACCTGACTGTGTCATATATAATGTATCTTGGTGCCATGGCTGTTAACCTTTTGACTTGGCCAGCATCCAGTCCCTCTTCCTCTGCATACAGTTTCATTTACGAAGCACAGAGGTGAAGAAAGTGTAGTTTAGTGTACCTCTCTCATCCTCACACCTGCACTCACTATGGAGAAGAAAGGGAGGGAGGAAGAGGAAAAATCAGCAGTAGATCACATGTCTTCATGGCTGTCCAACAGTAAATTAAAACGAGGAGCAATTTCCTGAGGCCCAATTAGCAGAAAATTGGTCCTGTCTGTTGGAGTGACTCCCTTGGGAGGAGGGAGTGGCGGTGGGGGCTGTTGCTGACAGAGAGAGAAGGTAAACTCTACATGGATCGTCACATTACAGTATGTGAACTAGAAATAGTGCGAAACGGTAAACTGCGTTGATTTGACAGGCAGAAATTGTTGGAGTGATGATAGAATGAGCAAGGTTAAACAAATGTAAGCAGGGACAATGTGTGCAGCAGAAACAGTGCACCAGAAATGTGATTTTTTGGGTCATTTTCATTAAGATAAACATCTTAATCTCTTCCTGTTAAATGTGCCTGTTAACCACCAGAAGTTCTTCTGCTGCTACAATGCGGTTTCAATCAAATTATAATTGTATATAAGCATAATAGAATGTATGATGTTGACATGGTCGGCAAGAAAATAAGAGATGAGAGGGAAAAGAATGCAAAAATTAATACTTGAGGTTGGATCTGAACCATAAATAGAAAGCTAGATTAATTTTTGCGCACACTTTTCTTTCAATCATATTCCACTTTTATGTAAAGCAAAATTCAAGTATGTTTTCACTCAAATCACAAAACAACCACGTACTGTATAATGAGTAGAAATGTTTGAGTGGGAATGTGCTGAGCCTTTAACCATAATGCACAAGTGATAACAGAGGCAGAATAGTAATGGATTGGATTTTGGATGAGGTCCATTGCCTCTCAGTAATACTGTGCATGTGCACTCAAAGTCACATACATTCTGACTTCATGCCTTTGGCTATCGATGACAGTGATGATGGACTTAGGTAGACACAGGACTGATGCGTGGAGGGAACTGGGTCAATGTCAGTCCTGGTTCCGGATTGACCCGTGCCAGGCACCAGTCGATCAGTATTAATGAAAGTGCATGATCGATTGTTTGCACAATCCTGTGACTACAACAGAACTCATTAACTCACCTAAAGTCACTGACCAAGAACAGGCACTGATGTTACATTTGACTGATATTTAACTAAATATTTATCTCAGTATTTCTTTCTGCAAGGGTGTGATGACAGGATGAAAATCTGGGTGTTAATTTTCATTATAAGTCTTTCACTCCATATTTTGTCATGAAAAAACATATTTTGGTAGTGAATTTCTTAGAGTTTGATATAATTGTACATTACCTAATCAATGCAGAGTGCTACATTACAAAATCTATGCAATATTAACAAATAATGCATCAACTCTTATTTATAAAGCTTATTTATAAAATCATTTCAGTGATAATATATTTAATCTAGTAAGACACATATATATGCCCAAGTTGGACATAAGAACTACAAGAGACAAGAATAGCTTGTGCTCTGAGTGCCCATATTCCCCTGTTGGTTCATTCGTCCTCTGCATTTAAATTAAATAAATGATGGCCTGTCTCTGTTAATGAATTTCATCTTATCTAAAAATCATCTCAATCCTTTTAGAACTAAATTATCATGTTCTTCACAATCTGAGCCTGTTCAGATGACCCAAAAGTAGAGAAGAAAAAAGTATAGAAAAGTAAGAATATGCATTCTTAAATTGTTTTTGTTAGGTGCATATTATACCTTGTGTATAGTTGGGAAAGAACATTATTTTAGTCGTGTGTACAGCCAGATAAATATTTTTCCCTTTGCTAAATTAGGATACTGATTCCAGTGGACACATCATTTTTTGCAGGCTTTCAAACACCAGACAAAGTGTAGTGTTTTGTCCAGCTGTGAATGTGGGACTGAAACTTTTAATGGCCATGTGCATGTGGATCCATCAAAGAGATGAGGACATGGTGATATTGGCTGCTTCCCTGTTGTTCCTTGCTGATAAGATTCAGCTCTGTGTCTACTCATCCATCTAATTGTCTGTCTACCTGCCTGCCCCTGTCCATCGCCACCCTGCTCTATTGTTATTCACTCCAGGCAGGACAAACATGACTTGCTGACCTCCGGCCATTAGAGACCTTTTAAGTAAAAAGAAGACTGTGACCCTTTTTACTTGTAGCTCTTGGGGTCATTGAATGCCACTGTTTCAGTACTACATGCCGTTATATCATTTTTTAAAAAAGCATAAAAGCAATTTGCTTTTTCATGGCCTCAACCCAACTTAAACTATGCCTACCAAGACAAAAACACTATAATCCTTAACTGAAACTAACTTAAAGCTAACCATCCTTTAAGCATCACTAAACATAAGGTTTGAGCTTCTCCTGCACTTGAGGGCTAGAGGTTAATATATAATCACTCAAGAGTTTTTTTCAAAGACACAGAAGGGGCTTGACCTGGATTTTTATAAAGCTCTAACTCCAGGCAACAGTCGTACTATTCAGGGATATCAAATCTTATCATCTTCTCTTTTTTTTCTAAGTAGGTTCGCTTACTTTCGTAAAAGCTCTGGCTTGTAACAATAGGCCGTATTCTCTGGGTGATTGAGGCGCAGTTTTATGCTATAGCCCTTGATGCATAGGAGGGTAATTTCATGGCTCCTTCCTGCAGACACGAATCAGACACAGAGCTCTATTATCAAGGTCTGGGTATTAGGCTCCTAGGTAGGGGATGGAGGTGGAAGGGATATTAAGCCTCAAAGTGTGTGTGTGTGTGTGTGTGTGTGTGTGTGTGTGTGTGTGTGTTTGTTAGTATCTTTAGACAAATTGGAGGATGAATCCTTACCAGTGGAATAGTATTGTCTACATACTGGTGCTCACATTTGCTCATCTTGTGTTTTTGATTGGATTACTTCAGCATGACTTTGTTTTCTGTGTGTATGTGTGTGTGTGTATCTATATGTATTTAGATTTAAACTGTAACTTCATTTTACTTTCCTCATTCAGACTCACACAATGTTCTCTTATCTTACTATTGACATTGAAGCTCCTGTACATTAACATTTTCACCAAGACCAAAGAAATATATATTGATTTAAACTAGTTAATTATTAATGAGACCAAACTGCACAACTACATGTTACAAAGCTACTCCAGAGGAGGAATATTTACCCTTTGAAGAAAAGGCATTTTCTCTTTATGATCTTACTGAAAACTAGGCCCAGTCATTATGGTAACACCCGTCTCAAAGCATACGACTGACAGAAAGCTGCACTAACTCACTGTTCTTTTAAACTGCACCTGTTATTAGCATAATTAAACTACAAAAGCAGTCAATAATGTAAACTTGAGGGTTCACAAAGCTGAAAACTCAATTTTAATAAACAGAACAAAATGTCACTTTTTTCCACAGGAGCCAAAAATACTCAAGTCTTATCGCACAAAAATGTCACCCAGAGAAAACGCCAACTGGAACTGTTACAGCAGCCTTTTTTCAGCGCCTGTGTTCATGTGCGTCTGCATATTCTAGATAGGTAATGATGAGGCACAGTGGAGCAAAGCCTGGGTTAGAAATAGCTGGTAGCCATACCAACACAGAGATGTGTGTAGTTTCATGACAGGTGAGCAGAGAATTGGGGGTGGGAAAGGACAGATGAGAAACAGAAAATGAATAAAACTGTATAAAGAAGTAGTCAGACAGAAACACCTGGGCTGCAGAGAAAATCATGTTGTTCAGTTTCCAAACCTGCTGCAGAGGTCTGGACACATAAGGTGAACAAACTCCCACCCCTCCACAGCAGCTATCACTATGGTGCTTTTGAGCAAGACACTTCAGTCCCAACCTCCCAGCAGGATGCTCAGTAGCTAACAGTTGAGGAGTGTGATTTAAATGGGTGACTCAAAGATGTCAGTATGAATTACTGCATCTTTATGAATAACAAGGTAACATGTTATGCTGACACAGACAGTCTCTTCAAAAACACTGGCCAAGAACTCACAGGTTCTGCTGTAGGTCTTAGCTGAATGTTACAGTAGCTAGTGTGGAGCATGCCCTCTAAAAATGCATAAATCAATTGGGTTAAGCTGGGAAGAAAGCCAATAGAATCCAATATTGTGACTGGTGTAAGTGGATCTCGAGCACGAGCTCTAAGTTAAAATTAGGTCTGAGACGTTGACAGGGCATAGATGATCCAGAGGGAGTTTCAGAACTAAAATGATCAGACAGTGAGTGGTGCAACAACAATAGAAAAGAAAAGAAAAATGCCAAACAAATATATGAGATTTATGTATATATAATAAATGCCATAAATTCTAGCCCATGCATGATTTAAGGTTTAGCATAAGAAAGTTAGTTGCTACAGTAAATCTGTTCAAATTTCAGACTTTCGATATTTCATCTCATGTTTTAATATCTAAATTTAGTTCTGATAGCTACTTGTGTGGCTATTCGAAATGTACTTCTCTTTCACTCCGTCTCTGGCAACCTGAGCTCAAACACATCTCCAATACATTCAGTAACATTACACTAGAGGACTGAGACAAGGCCTAAGGCCACACATGCAGCCTTGGTTCTCAGTGTGGCTCAGGATATTGTGTTTTCTCAATTATCAGAGCAGCTCCACATTTAGCACTTGTTTCCTGTATTGTTATTTTGCAATTTCATTGTAGAAGGTCAGGTTAGAAAAGCTCTGCAGATAAAATAACATATGTTGAAGGCATTTAACCTTCTTGCACTTAGTCCGCTGTGGTGGCATTCCAAGCCTTGAACTCAGTCACTCATGGGGCAGTTTGTTAGTGCATACAAGAAATGCACATCAAATTGCACACACACTACTGCATTAGTCTCTGGTGCCACACTGCAGGCATAACATCTAGACACGTAGACTGGCATTTTAATGTAGTATCCATTGTTTATTTCATACTGAATGTGCTAAAGCTCAGAGCCTAAAGAGAACAGAAAAATGTGTCCAAATATTTACAGTTGAGGCTGATCAATATATCAAATGCAGTTAGAAATGCTTTAAGCATTTAACACAATTCATATTTGGACACCAAACCCAGGCCTGAATAAGAATAACACCAACTTCATTCACTTTCAATGTACACATATATATACAGTGTACAGTAACTGACCATTTAAATCAAACAGAACAAATGTGCTGACAGGAGAAAGCTGAGCTAAGTATAATCTTTCAGTACATAACAATTAAAGAGCATAATCCCCTCTTTAAATGTCTTATGGTGGTATATATTCTACAGTAGCTGTAACTACATCCTGGAGAGCTTCAGGTCAACGTTTGGAAACAGGGAAGATGTGGTTTTGAACATGGTTTGTGATCGCACCCACCCACCACATGCTTCTGCATGATTAACTCTATTTACATTCACACATAATTTCCGTCCATTTTGCTTTTCTGCTCTAGTAATCTACCTTGACATTCACAGAATATTGAAATGGATAAAGGCCAGGAACGCTCAAATGTACCTACTCCTCCTCTGCCAATGTCTTTCTGATGTCTTACACTTTCCTAAAAAGCTAAAATACATTTCAATGTTTAAATCTGAGTGAAGTGAATGATAAGAATTCTCCTGTGGCTACTTGTCTATCATTACTAAACCCTTGAGTGAGACATTTAATCCCCATCTGCTGCGTTAGAGCACCCCTGTGGGCATTGGTTGAAAACTTGTGTTTATGCTCAGCTCCAGGATCCACACAATTATACAGGGTTTAATAACCTCTTATAAACTGTAAAAGCCAGTCTTTTAGACTGGAGTGTTGGTAAAGTGTCAAAGCATGATAAAACAAAATGTAAGCTAAACCAGCACATGGTTGTTATATGCAAACACTGGACCATTATTATTTGTATTATCAGTGTTATAATTAAACATATTACAATCAGTCTTATAATTAGACTGTAAAAAATTACATGATGAAATTGCTAGAAAACAGAATATGTGTGTGTCATTACAATCTACCCATTATGCATTTTCAGATTTGAGGAAGTTTTTTGGACATTTATGGAAAAGCCAAACTGAAACTGGATAATCAGGTCTTGATTTTGTGCAGTTGTGCTGTCACACATGTAGAAACTATCAGAGGCAGATTCAATCTTACATTGGGAGAAACGCTGCTTCATTTCAGGAAGGGGTGGAGGCAGACACATGATGATTGTGACATTACCCACATTCTTACATGCAGCTCACTTGGGTAATAGAGAAGTTCAGGGTTCCAGTGCATGTCTGAAAGCACCTATATCGCTGAACTACTGCTGTGCAAAGGAAGCATCACTTTTCAGCAAACAGCTAATGGTAGCTTTGCACAGGAGACTGGTCGTGAGGGCATACCTTCCAGAGCAGGATGAAATAAGAACTGTGTCATCATTACACTCAAGCTAAGAATCGGAAGAAATTAAATATTACTGCATGTTATATAATGTCTTGCATGTGAAGCATGCATGAGGTGCACACATCCTCATGACATATTCAGTTGTTACACCCATTTATATGTGGGAAATAGTGTATGCATGTATGCAAGAAGTCAACAAGATTCTTTGGTAATATTGCAAACTATGGTTGCCACAAGAACCAATACTTCATTACCAAGTCGATGCCAAAATTATGAAAATGTGATGCTACTGTACTTGTTTTCTACAGTGACAAGGGTGAAAGCACCTAAACTAATTTCTCTGTCATTTCCCTGGCAGTTTGTCTATATGTGGCCCTGCGATGGATGGATTTCTTCGGTAGTGACAAGCTCAGCAAATAACCTTAAAAGTGTAGTCTGACGTTAAATGCTAAGAAGAGAAATGTTTATGCTAACAACAATAAGCAGGATGGTACGAGTGCAGCAGCTACCAAATTATCTTAAATTATAGGAAAAAACACTCTAAGAGTCACACACAGCAATCACAGAGGCTAACGTTAGGCTAATAAAGTAGCAGTTATGCATAACATGAACTGAGTGCTGCTCATGATGTTACTAGGCAACCAACATTACCACTGGTTGTGTGTGCAGCAGCCTCTGTGGTCGTCTTTGCGCTAAAGCTGATAATTGAAGTCTCAGGTTTACATCGAGCTATTTGTTATTACATTACCTTATTATTTTTTGGTATGTAATTGTTATGTTGTTGTGTTTAAAATAACAATAATGGCCTTTTTCCTACTTCAAGGCTCCATTCTTGATGCTTGAATTGAGGGTTAGGTTTAGGGGTTACGTGAAATACATTAATACATTAATTTCATTTCTTTTTTTTTTTTGCTGTGTTATCAAATATTTGTATTAAGTTTCATACAGTTCCAGTGGTATTGTAACTACCAAATTTTAGGTATCACGGCATCCCTGTTGGAAAATACATTATACATTCTGTAAAATACATATGCAGTATCAATTATATTATATTTTTAAAAAAACCTATCAAAACATTAAAAGCAAAGAAAATAAATGATACATGGAGCCAGCTGTTTCAATAATAATTTTTCTCTGTAAATATAAATGACAAGAGAATTTTAATCTCTTTAATAAGATCCGCATTTGAGGCCTGTGGCAAGAGAGCACTGTAAAATCTGAGGCAATCATCAATCATAAAAGAGCAGAGTACCTTTGATGTTCAGATGAAACAAACGTCTTGTTTGGCGGAAGCGCTCTGCTTTTCTGTTTCTTGCTCTGTCACACACACACTCTACTTTGATTAACATTATAGGAAACGGAGAAGTCACATGTTGCATGAGGATACAAACACAAAAAAGCAACATATTGTGCTCAGACAAATCATCCAACAGTACTGGAGGGCTGCTAAACTGTTACAATGACATTAAAGAACTGACCTAACATTTTGAAAGTTACTACAATAAGTCACTACAATGACAAAAAACATGTCCCAGTACAACAAGTATTTTTTAGACTATTTGATTAATTGCCATACTGTTGTGTATGAATTATTTGACATATAAAAGAAAATGTTGCAAGAATTGACTTGTTCCTACTGTTGACTCCAAACTCTGCTTAGTGGCCAAGTAGCTTTTCAGGCTCTGTATTTTATAATCCTGTCTGATTGTCCCATAGATCCAAAAGTTATAATCTGGTTTTGGCTCTCTTGTCAATAAGCAGAATAATTTATTTATAACTGTATAGCAGAGAGATTAAACATGTATACAGACCGTGGCTGTAAATACAGCATTGTGCATTTATAGTCATGTATGCATATATACACACTCACATTCTGGCATGTACATCAAATTAATCCCTCTGGTGCCTGTGTTGTATGGCTTTGTGTTGTGTGTTTCCTGTACGCCTGAGTGGCCTCAAAGGGAATCTGTAAATAATACAGTGCAGTAAACAAAGACTGACAAGAGGCTTTGAGGCTGCACAATCTGATACATTCATTACTAGTCAATGTTAATTACTCTGGGTGTTACAAAACAATTTTGTTTTCTCAGTATCATACGATACTGTATAATACAAAACAGAATACAAAAACTAACTGCAACATAATAAGTAGCTGCAAAATTAATCGAAATGGAGATGTTTGCTGACATCATAACTTCGGGTTCAATAAGTAACTTCACATCACATTTTTTGTCATTGCAACACTGTCTCCAAAAATGTACGTTCCTATGCAACAACAATTGCGAATGCATTTGTGTGGTAAACTTTAGGCACCAAGTTTTCCACAATAGTGTCACTTTTTTTTTTTTTTTTTTTTACATTTAGGACTGATCAGATGTCTCCCTGATCACATTATCTGATGGACAAACATCTGGAGTACCCATAACATTTGCACACCACTGTATAATTTCTGAATGAAATGAATGAAGTGCTCTAATAACAGAAAGCAAGTTGACTAGAAGTGATTGAGATGGATATAATGCAAAAGTATAAAGTACAATGCACAGGACTGAAGTCAGTATAAGCACTTTGGTTGAGAAATGGTTAGGGTTTTGTTGAAAGTTTAATACACATGTTGCAGTGCTGCAGTCAGTCATACTGGATGTTGTACTCCAATATAGGAAATTTTGCCTGATTGTCTGGATAAATTTTCTTGATGTGTTGTATGTATTGCAACTTCTCATTTCCGTTCTATCAGTATTCTCATTATGGTAAAAGAAGATATAATCCAGTTGCTATTATGTTCCCTTGAAAGATATATTTGTTGCAGTTAGTTTTGTGGAATCGTTAACCAGGTTGGTCATTGGTGTGTGTGGGCAGTTATCAGTCACTGTTTAATGTAGAAATCTTCACTATTTTCAACCATCTCCTGCTTCTTTATCTCTGCTTTAATGCTTAATGTTTCTTAATGTCTCTTCTTCTACAGTATTTCTCAGAAACTTGTTCTGTGTATAATCAGTAGTTATTATGGGTTGTTTTTCCATGTCCAACACACACAACCACACTCTAAATTGTCATTGATGTCACCTCTCTCTCTCTCTCTCTCTCTCTGTCTGTCTGTCTCTCTCTTTACCTTCAGGACCCTTGTTTTCTCATAATGAAAACCGCTGCTGCCTAATTAAACAGGCACCAATTTTCGGAAGATTAAAGCCATTACAATTAGCCATGAAAAAGAAGCGAACAAGAGAAAGAATAAATATACACATGCATTCATTTAACCATTTAACCAAGGTACAGGATTTGTGAAATCAATTAAGTCATTGTGTATATCTCAGAATGTGTGTACATATGCTACAGTAGAGGATCAGGGCCACCATAATGACATTATTTGAGTTCTGACTTTAACCTCAGAATTCAAGTCAGAATTCTGAGATTAAAGTCAAAACTCAAATAATATTTTTATGGTGCCCCTAATACTTTTCAGTAATATGCAGTGCACAGCCTACAATAATAAAAAGAAATGCATTGTGTCAATCAGCCATACCCAAGATTCATTCTGTTTCATGTCTTGTGTGTGTAGGTGAAAAGTCAACCAAAGGACAGGTTGAAACAAAAATAAAAAACAAACCATAGTACTGAAACATTCTACTGTCAGGGCCACACAACTTAAACAAATGTCTTGACATTTCCAAACAGTTCAGTATGACTCGTTCTTCATTAACACAGAAACACAAAACTTGTGCACAGCACAGCCACCCATGCAATGCATCACTTTGTGTGTGTCTGCTCCACCACCACTGATTCAGTGTTACAGTGATAAACCTCAGATTCTGAATGTAATCTCTGGTTATTATATGACTGTTTGATTTGAAGATTCACCAAAATCACAACCATGTTTTTCTCTTCTGAAGAGCAGTGTTTAATTGTACAGAACTCACCTAAAAATTCAGATTCATGAAACCACATATACATCAACCAAAATGTAAAATGAAATGAAAACAATATGAAACAAATTTGATAACGTAATGTCTACATGCTACGCACTAAGTCAGTGGCTCAGTGGGATGCTTGTCCTAAATGCATAAATCGTCGACATAGCAAAAGCAGAACTTTTTTAAATTTTCGCTGCAGTGGTTTCTGCCACAACCATAGCTTTATCTTGCACCCTTTAAAGAAAGATGAAAGGCTGTCACAAGAATAAAATCTGGCAAGCAGTTGTGTTATCTCACAGCTGCAGAGTGTCTCAAATTAAAAATAAACACTCTGGCAAGAGTTCTATTTCCTTTTCTAAACATGCCACATAAATCCACAGTTCAGAAGAAAAGGTTTGATATCAGACTTGTAATAACATTATTAAGGTCTATGCTCTGAATATAGAGGCTCTGGGAGGACTTATATTTGCACTGCTGACGTCCCCTGAAGGAAACAACATCAGTCCATGCACTATGAAGAAAACGCACACAGCATGAGTCTGAAAATGTTTTGAAAGAGTTTTGAGAGTGTGTCATCATATGGGAGAGAGAGCTACATCTTTGGTCTACGGTATGTCATGATGATAACATGCATTGGAGATGCTTTAAGAGGTGCATACTGGCTCATCTACTGTCTTTGGTGGCTCATAGTTACCCATGAACCCTTCTCTTTAGCCCTAACCTTTTTAAGTGTAACATCTCTATGTATCTGACACTTATACTAAAAAACACTTAGAGTAATTATTATTACAATTACAATTATTACAGTTACTCAAGATGCTCAATGAACAGGTCAATGAATAAAATGGTTACAAAGAGATCCTCAGGTTACCTAAAGCATCGCTATAGCATTTCATAGGTTCTAGGAATATTAGTATCCAACTACTGATTTTAATGTTCTTGGAGGTGATATAATCAGATCTAAAAAAACAGCAGATCTCAGTGAATACATTTAAATTACTTCACCTGACTTACACAATAGCCCAGCACACTAATGATGATGGATGATTGATGTATAAAGATAAATTACAGGATGCCCCATTAACACTGCATTTTTCTCAGCCAGTAGAGAGAGTACAGGCTGAGGAGATGAGCAGTAATTTGGGTAATTTTGTGCCAGGCTTCACCCTTTTCTTGGATGACAATAATTATCTGTGGAAAACATCTGTAGGATGTGTTGTCTCTCCCTCCCTTCCTCTCCCTTTTGTCTGATTAATGTCTTTTCCTTTCGTTTCTTCCTAAATTACCCCATGCCTCTTCTTCTTTATCCTCCTGCCATTTTCTCTTCTTCATTGTTTACACTCTGTGCCCCTGCGTGAGTGTCTTTCAGTGTTATGTCCTCTGGTTCACATTCTACCGAACAAATGTAGTAAAGTCTAACCCTATAAATGTCTCAGCAGAACTAAAACCAAGATTAAAAAACATATATCTCATGGCATGGTCATTGTATTTAGGTCTAGAGCAACAACACTACTTACACACCATGGTGTTCCTCAATCACATTTGGAGTCAGCGAGTTTTAGTGACCGAGAAAATTGGCTAAAACTTTTACTCACCCCAGTGGTTTCTCCAGTCGACTGGCTGGTGATCCAACAATCTCCCCAAGAGTGCAGAATGCCTGGCCCAAAAAGTCCTAAAATGAAAGAGGGAACGAAAGGAGGGAGGACAGGTTGGCATATGTGGAGTTCATAGATTTGTCATCTGTCTAAAGATGATCGGTGTTAGGGTACAGTCTTAGCTCAAATATATTCCTCCCATCATATGAACCTATGCAAATTGACAGGGCTGTTTCCGCCAGCAAAGCTTGTTTGCTCATGCTCCTTCAAATTTGCAGGTCAAAGTAAAAACAAAGTCTGTGCATCCATGTGTTTAGCCAAAAGAAATGATAGTTTTCAGTGCAGCATCTTGGATTTAAAGAAAAAAAAACATGATTAGCCGAAGCATGTAGACCTAATGACTAACGGCTGTTATCTGTGAGACATGCAATGAGATTGTTCTGTCCTTTTCTTCAGGACACACTAAAACTGTAATCTTCAGTTCAACAGTGTGAGACGAGTTGTTGAACTAAACTCAAATGTCACAATGACCATCAAGGGTATGAATGTGGTAAGTGTGGATTATTGCAGTAGTTCCCAGCTGGTTTTACAATCCACCTGGTATTGGATTCATTCACCCAGGAGGTTCTTGCAGGGAGGAAATGGACCTGACTCCATTTTTATTTCACAAAATTGAAACTAAAATACCTTACAGTACAACTGAGGCTTGACCAAAAAGAGCATTGCAGCAAGGGAGTGCAATCAAGTCTTAACCGACATTTCAAAAGAACCACTGGAATAGTAATTATGATTAATTCATACTTATTCAAGCTACTAATACTATTTACAGTGAAACCCTAACAGCAGATGGGCACTACGAGAAACACTATTCACTAGCAGAAAGAAAATAGTGCCTCAAAATAACAGTGCAGTTCCAGACATTTGCTATATTTTAAAGTAAATGAAATTTTGTTCTGTTTTGACAAAGCTGACCAAAATATTCAAGACCCAAAAAGAATGCACCATCGTCCACTTCTGGACCACATCCCACCTGTTGGGAACCACTGGTTCAATGAACTGTAGAAGAGGTTACCATGGGTGAAGATGAAGGCATTCAAACCATGTGAACAATGGCAAGAAGCATGATTCACAGATGTGTAGGACAGCGTGAATAGTTTCAGGTCTAATCATTCGTCATCCAGTGTCATCCAGAATTGAGCACTGGTACACAAGACTCCCTGTTTATTCATAGTACAGACTGAAGATTGTACTATGTTGTTTTGTTTTAGCACAGCAATCACAGCCAGGTAGTGAGGAAAGTCCAAACCAAAAGCCCTTAACTTTGGCCTTGGCAGACGGGACACACTAAATAATTCAATATCAGGCTAGAGTGAATTTCATTTCAATGAGTCTCTGATCTGTTACAGCCTTTGATTCCCCACACTATCACAAAAATGATCCAGGAAAATCCCACCCATTTTAATAGAAACATGGTACAAAAACTACTGAAGGACCAGGTTGCTGAAGATTTCTTTTATCTTTTCGTATTGTGGTTGTCTTTGAGAATACAATCGATCATTATTTAAAATTGAATCTACAACCTAATAAAGTACAGAAAGTGAATGAATCCAGATCATTTGTAGCTTGACTCTGCTCTAATTTGTTTCATTCTGATCTGTGACCCTCATCCTTCCTCCTGAAAGAAGGATGATTAATGTGAGACAGCAGCCATGCAGTGTCAGAAGTGAGAGAGATGTTTGGACCTACGTGGAGTTCTGCAGGCTTCCAGAAAGGTTGGGCAGCAGCAGCAACAACAGTAACAACAATAACAACAACAGAGCACATCATATACCAAGAACACAACACTAACCAAATACCTGCTCCTAGCACTGGTTCATGTGGCGAAGTGAAAGTTGAGGAACACAACATGCTGTGCCAGAAGTTAAAATCAGATTCAACTAAAGTAAGTGATGAAAAAAATGCAAATCCCAGTTATCCAAATGCATTAAATAATCATTCAGAGTGATTATTTTCATAAACTTGTAGCAATGCTTTCTGTCAACATAGTTTCCAGCCTTATGAAAAAAAAATATTTTACTCGTGAGACAAAATAATGTAGTCTAATGCATTGTTTAAAATGGAAACTAAGGTTAAAAGCATTGTGTTTTTCTATATGATCGTACAATAATGCCTATCACTGCAGTGCCTACTACAACACCATAAACATAAGAATTAATGATATATATACAGTAATAATAAAACTTGTGCTTTTATAGCACAATTATGACATAGTGAACCCCAGTAAAGTATAAAAATAAAGACGATTAATAAGAAATGTATTTGGATACATCTATGATCACACGATAAAAAGGGTTTGCTTTATTTCATCAAGACAAACCATGCAGCAGGCAACATACAGAAAAACATAAACATTGCCACCATTAAACCACTGATTAAAAAAAGGCCAATCTGAAAAAAAATTTCCATCAAGAAATTCTTGTATTTCTTCCCATTTTTAGAATCATTCAAGCCAATAATTTGGATTTTACACAAGACTGGCCTCCATTTATCTGTGGGTTAATGTTGTAATAATTTCATGCACTCACATGTTTGGACAGGTCTGGGCTTTTGGAGTCAACGTCATACCTGAAAGGAAACAAAATTAAAAGCAGCAAAGCCATTTTATTTCCAAAACATTAGAAGAGACTCTTATCAAATTGTGGACCCTTTGATAGATGTGGTCTTAGATGAAAGATTTAAACTGCACCATGTTATATGTCATCTGGAGCAGAGAGTGTGCATATACACTGAACATACCATATTTACTTTATTTTGTATTTTCAGATGTTATTTTCAGATACTATAACATATTATAGCTCAAACATATGGAAATATTTTGAATAAAAAAGAAACAACAAAGGGTGTACCCCGCCTCTCGCCCGTAAGCTGGCTGGGATAGGCTCCAGCACACCCGTGACCCCTGCGGGGACTAAGCAGTATAGAAGATGAATGAATGAATGAAGAAACAACAAAGACAAAATGTATAATGGAATTTTAAAAATGCAACAATATTTAACATAATATTTACATTAGGTAAGTTTAAATTTAGTTCATTTAAAGAAATGGTCTACATAGTGAGAAATAAAGAAGGTAGATGAAGAATAAGATTAAATAAAATAGCACATGTGTTTCTATCTGTCGGGCAGAGTAACTAGAGTAGGGTTCAACAAGACCCTTTCTCCTCTTCCATAATGATGAGTGCTGGTGGTGTCAGATTTGCATGTGAATATGAAGCAATTAAAGTGAGGGAAATGGAGCATATGTGATGTTCTAAGATTAAACATCTGAAGACATGAAGGATCCTGTTCACCTATAGATTAATCAGGCATAATTAGACAGAAATTGAGTAATAATCTGGGTAAAACCACAAGTGACATTTTTGCCCTAAGCAATGTGTAAATTGTGCGATGGCAGTGCTTAGAGGATGTAAAGGTTTGTTCTAATGGCCAATTTAGTAGCAAATATTTGTTTTGGGTAATTTCAGATGAAACGTAATTGCATGGATGCCAGTTAACCCTTTGAGCCAACATCACAGCCCACAATGAAATATGATAATGTACATTTTGTATTGTAAAGTATGTTGAAAAGCAGGCCACCACTTCTGCACTGTAAATCTGCACTGTATCAAGTTAAATTTAATTCCAGGGTGAAAAGAACACTAATTTAACATTTTGTTTGTTTATTGTAGGGTAGCATTAGTATTGTTGTTTGAGTGCTTATGATGAAAAATATATTTCAAAAGGTTCATTTCATTTTTACACTAGAAAAAGATTTATGGCTGAAGAATAATTTATGAATTTGGTGCTTTGCTGGGATTGCTGGAGTGTAAAACTAGCAGTACTTTTGGCTATAGTTACCTGGGCAAGCTAATGTTTGTTTAACCTAACTTTAATGCTAGAGCTCACAGTTAGCTCAGAAAAATGCACCACAGAGTGAAAGAGGGCAGGAGACAAAGTACAGTGATAAAACAACATTAAAGGAAATCACTCACAAGTCAAAGCGAAGGTTCTGCTTCTCCTCAAAAAAGTAGTCCAAGATGTACTTTCTAACAAAATCAGGGTTTAGGGTGTTGTCTATCACCTCTGTTCTGCCAAACTGTTGGAGAATAACAGATGGAGGTCAGCAGAGATTAACGATTAAAGGAAAAGCAATACGACAAAACATGCTTTAAAAATGGTGCCTGCTTTAACTTTGTTCTCTATTTTCTTTCTCAAAGGTCTGCTTATTACACTTGCATACACATTAATTTACAGAGGACTGATTAATGGAGGTGTTTTCACTGCTGTGCACTGAAACAGGGGTGAGTTTCCTGGTTCCTTGATCTTCACTCCTCTCCCACATTAATTACAGCAGGATGAGTTGCTCATCAACCCCATAGAGAGAAAGGGATAAAGGAAGAGATCAGGAAAGAAACAACATAGGTGGACTTGAAAAGAGCAATGAGGAAAACTGCAGAAGACATATGCAAAATAAGGGAAGAAAGTGGGTAGCAAAAGTGGAGAAGTGGGATTGTAAAATAAGTAGTGGGAGTGGGAAAAGAGTGGGTTGGGAGAGGAGGAGAAAGGCAGTGATTAAGGCTTCCTAATTAGTGGGATTCTTACTCCCAAAGTGCCAAATGTAGGGGAAAAGGCTGGCAAAGACCCACATGCAATACTGAATTAAAAGCTGAATAAGAGTTTCAACAATGAGACAGGGTACATTCATAAATCATTTAAAGCCTTCTGGACTCACCCCATTTAATCAAATACTCTATCAAAATGAAGTATGAATTTTTATGCTTTAGGACTTTTTAATTACACTATGATTTAAATATTTCTTGAAAAAAGCCCAATTAGAGCACCACCAGAAAGCAGTACTTTGTTCACACAAGGACAAGCCAACATTTGTGACTTTGTGACTGTATAGTGTGCCACAACATATATTCACTGTCCCCTTATACAATCTAATGCAACCTAATACAGCAGCTCTGCTGTGAATTCTACTTTTTATGAGGCTGTTATTTCTCAATTTAGAAAACATTAGAAACACCTTTTAATATAATGCACCCAAATGTGCAGGTTGTACAGGTGTGCTTAAGTCTAAACTTCCTTTTCACTGTGGTTTGACAACACATTAAACAAGCTAGTTTGTTTTAGGCCATTTATGTGTTTGTTAATTACTCTAGATTTTGTTTGCCTGTACAGTGTACTCAGCTTTTTGAATACTGAACAGTCTAAAAACATGAATTAGTTCACCTTCATTTCTTCAACATCACACCCTAGAAAACATCTTTCACATGTTTCTTTGGCAGGGTGCAGGGTTGCAGAAGGTTAGCAGCTTCATTCACTGATATAAACCACTCCACTCCAAAATGCAACTGACCCACTCTCTGTATGGTCACTGAATGCCACACATACATCAAGTAAACAATGGCAGGGAGATTAGGGGAAAGCTGCCAAATCAGGGTGTAGGAAAGCACATTGAGTGAACTAAGCTTTTGCTGCTAATGTTCAAATGATCTTTTCAGGTCACTGTGTGGCTGATGCAGTTTTTCTATACTGTAATCCAGACTTGATTGTAGCTCACAAAAAATTCCAGATATAACAAAAACACTGCAGATGCAAAGTGAATTCATTTTGTTATGACAGTTTCTTTTTCACAAAGGAAACAAGCAAACCCTTGATTCCAGCCATTAGTGACTCATAATGATTACTGCTTGTCTGATTACATTTGAGGTTTTTATTGCATTAAGTAACTGTCATAATCAAAATTATGGTTAATTATCATTATGAATGAATCCTTCATTAATTTCGTCACCTCTGCTGCAGTCACGATTTAATTTACACACTGATTGGAATCTGAGTATTTTTGTCTTGTGAATCTTGTGATTCTAGTTCACGATGAAGATGTCAAATCTGCTTCATATCACGCATAACTGTGTTTGAGCCTAAAATGCTTCATTTTATTGGCAACATGCTGAGCTCAACAATTTTAAATCAATGTCAGTAAAGCTATTTGCACTGGCTTGTGCAATTTCAGTGGCTGGGATTTGTCGACATTGTGGGAGTCGTGTCGAGGGACACTTCAAGATATGATAGGAGCCGGGTCTTGAACTGCTGACTCCTGGGTCGAGAGGCACCCGCAGTACCAAATTATGTCACTGCAGCCCCTGCTGCCCCTTTTTGAATCAGTAAAGTACAGATAACAAAAATAGAGCATTGTGGGGCAACTGTAAACTGTAAAACCATATACCTCTACATTATTACACAATATTGTACACCTATTTGAACTGTGTTCTTTTGAACTTATAATTTTCTCTGTGTGACTCACATAAAATCTATATTTAATACCCGGCAATAAAAAAAAAATAGAGGAAAGGACACTGATGTGGAATCTGTGAGCCACCCAGGCTTTAAGAGACTATGATGTGTTGATGAGGCTGTGAGCACATGTCAGTAACAAGGCAGGTGATGGCAAAGAAGAGCTCCATAATGTGATTTCCCTGCTGAGTGGAAGAGACAATACTGTGCCGCAGAGTTCATTAGATACTGCTGGGCTGCTGGATCTGGCTAATGAGAATCTGGCATGAAGTCCCTGACCTGCGTCCTAAACATGTGTGTATACACACACACACGGAAAACTGAAGTCTTCAGGTTGGCAACAGTTACAGTACAGAACTGTAGTTTCTGATATTAAAATGTGTGCATGTTTTTAAAGCACTGACACAGGAAAATGACTTAGCTACATACATACTCTGAGTATATGGTGCAAAGACTCCACCACTGGAGAACAATATCAAAAGAGTCTAATCCTTAACTATCTTTGTGGGTTTTTGTTCCAAATCTGACACACATTTCATTATCTTCTTCCCTGGAGTGCAACAAACCACCACTGGGGATTTGTGCCATCTGAATGTCCTATAGTCCTCTGGCCAATGTGGATTTATTTTATTCTCCTCGTACCATGTTCAGTAGACAGCAGCATAGTGCTGATATAATGAGCTCAGTGGCAGTGAAAGGTACAGCAAACGATGGTAGTGTGAATTAGTGTGAGACTGAGCTTTTGTGTCTGATGTGGCCTTGAGTTAAGAGCACTGAGGTATGTTTAAAAATCTCCCAAGACAGAAACAGAAAAGCACTAAAACACACAGAGTATTGAACAGCCCTGCAGGAATGATAAAGTTAAGAGTACTTTAGTTGTTGCGGGAGAAGAAAGAGCCGAACAAGCAGCTGAAAACCAATTCTTCCTTACGCATGCAGCATGTGCTGTGTGGCATCATGGGAAAACAAATCCCAAAGTTTGTTAGAGCTTTGAGCCAGAGCTGTGATTATGCGAGAAAGGCACACGGCTACACCTACAGTGATACAGAACAAGTATTCAGATTTAGACACACATGCACACACATGCTGGTGCAGCTACTCAGACAAGGTGCACTAAAACCAACGGCATGTGGTGTCACAAGCAAATGAGACAGTGGAATAAAGAAGAAAAAGAGGAAAACTAAACCAACAGTTAATTAGCACCAGGCATCCTCTCTCTTCTACTGTGTTGCTGAAGAAGCGCACGCATAATCATGGAAAAACAAATGCTGGTGTATGTGGTGTGGGTTTTCTTCTTTCATTTGTCTGGCATTGATGTATGTAGTGCATTGGCTGCAGGCTGCAGTGCACCACACACTGTAATTTGTTGTAATTTGGCTGCAAGGTACTGCTTATACGGCAATAAAAGAGAAATTAAGGTTTTGATTCTCACTTGGCTGTGAGTCCGAACACAATCAGAATTGCAGGTCATGTGATGCCCATTTACCTAGAAATACCTACACAATCCTGGGATGTAGAGTGCTTTACAAACCCTATAAACCCTGAAACTGCATAATCAGAACTTTAAAAATTGAGGCATTAGCCTGAAAATGACATCTTAAAGAAGGAAATCTATTTGTTATTTTCACAATGTTTAAATCTCAAGCTTTTCAAAGTATCATATTCTTTTATCGTGGTATGTTTTCTGCATTACCTCTACTAGAACAAGTCACTGGAAGTGATGACTTGCAAACAGTGTTGTTACTTGACAAATCTAATCAGTTACTCATTACACATTACTGAAAAGTATTTAAACTAACTGCACTGCTAGTAATTACAGTGTACAGTGCACTGTTACTAATTACCCAGCCTTATTACCATGCACTACAACCATATCCTAGACCAGTCTCTGAACACAGAAAGACCAAAGTGATATCAACCCTCCTCAGACTCCCAGTTAAACTGGAATTAGTAATTGTAATGTAATTACTGGATTTCAACACTACTTGACAAACAAGTAGTTTTGAAGAAAGAGAAAAGATCACATCATTGCAAGATGTTAAATAATGTGTTTAGACTTTGACATACTCCACCCCTGGTTTCATTAGTAGGTGCCGAGAAGACAAGGGTCAGGGAGTCAGATTATGTGAGTGTTGTTGAGGAAGCTCCTCCCAGACTTGGATCAGGTCAGTCAACTCCTGGACAGACTATGGTGCGACGTGGCGTCAGCGAAGGGAACAAGACACGATGTCCCAGATGTGCTTGATTGGATTCAGGTCTGGGGAACAGGCAGGCCAGTCCATAGCATCAATGCCTTCATCATGCAGGAACTGCTGACACACTCCGGCCACATGAGGCCTAGCATTGTCATGCATCAGAAGGAATCCAGGGCCCACTGCACCAGCGTATGGTCTTATAATGGGTCTGAGAATCTCATCCCGGTACCTAATGGCAGTCAGGACATCTCTGTCTAGCACATAGAGGTCTGTGTGTAGCCCTCCTAGGAAATGCCTCCCCAGACCATCACTGACCCACCGCCAAACTGGTCATGCCAGAGTATGTTGCAGGCAGCAGAACGTTCTCCACGGCATCTCCACACTCTGTCACGTCTGTCACATGTGCTCAGTGTGAACATGCTCTCATCTGTGAAGAGCACAGGGAGGCAATGAAGAATCTGCCAATCCTGGTGTTCTCCTACATGGTGTTGGCCTGTGAGCACAGGCCCCACTTGTGGACGTTGGACCCTCATACCACTCTTATGAAGTCTGCTTCTGACAGTTTGAGCAGAAACATGTGGCCTGCTAGAGGTAATTTTGTAGGGCTCTGGCAGTGCTCCTCCTGTCTCCTGGTATCTCCTCCATGCTCTTAACGCTGTGCTGGGAGACACAGCAAAACCTCTTGCCACAGTGGATGAGCTGCACTACCTGAGCAACTTCTGTGGGTTGCAGACAACACCTCATACTACCTCTAGTGGTGAGGGCACTGGCAAAATGCAAAAGTGAACAAAAATCAGCCACATTTTTCATATTCTCGAAAAGATGAGAACAGGGAAATGGTCTGTGGCCACCACCTGCAGAACCATTCCTTGGGGTTGTCTTGCTAATTGCCTCTAATTTCCACCTGTTGTCTGTTCCATTTGCACAACAGCAGGTGAAATTGATTCACAATCAGTGTTGCTTCCTAACTGGACAGGTTGATATCCCAGAAGTGTGATGGACTTGGACTTACACTGGAATGATTATATGTTCAGTTAATTTTTTTCAGCAGTGTAATACAGTCCTTATGTTTGAGTAGTTGTTTGAGGATAAAGTGTGTTTCAGACTGTGCTGCCAGTACCCCACTGAAGTTCTATTAGTCAATAGTACTTTTACACTTGGTCTGAATACTCAAGTTTATGGATCAAAACATGAGGTACTGTATTGCACATGATGGTGGAAAAAGTTAATATGTCATGTTGTTCAACTACCAACAGATATGACCTGGGACTGGTTTTCTGAACTGCACCCAGGTTGCATAACAGCTTTCACACATCACCAAACATACTGATCTCTCAGGTAAAACCAGGAAGAACTCCTCCATCACCATCAAAATCACCCTAAAAGTATTTCTCCAACAAATGTACAGCACTTAACTGAAGAGGAAAGTAGATGTATCAAGAAAGCAAATGCACACATAGCTTAGGTATCTGATCATATTTTTGTTATATTTAACGTTTGTCTTCTGTTGCTGTAGCAGAAATGATGACGCTCTCTATCCAGTCAAAACCTTCATAGAAAGCACCAGCTGCATTGTCATGAGAGACATAAAGGCTTGCACAGCAAATACTGGAGAAGGTGGAAATCATCATCAAATGTGACCCAAGCTTGACTGGTGTGCTACAGGGTACTGTCAAGAAATGTTATCTAGAGGTCTGCGGTGAGTCACCTGTTTGTCCTAGCTTGTTCTGTCTGAGGTTTGTGACTGTTCAGCCTTGCTCACACATCGTCACCTGGAGCGACATCAACACCCACCATATCTTAACAATTTGATTATAGATGTCATGGTTCATCTCCATGAAGAGAGGGCTTGTTTAAAAGCTACTATTATAAGCACAAAACCACTGAACATGACTAACACATCATTTAGCTTAGAAAATAAACCAAAGTGAAATGTGTGAAAACATTAACAGTTTTACAATGGTATACAGTAGTTGTCAAAGCAGAAAGACAAAGTGAGACATGTGAAGAACAGTTTTATATATAGGTCTTTACACAGTGTGTACCCCTATGCATTATGCAAGTATATTCAAACATTTTCACATACACATACACACACACACCCCTCTCAATCCTTTATCAGCATTAATGAAAGCCCACACAGCCATATGTTATGAACAGCTAAAGAACAAGCAGTACATAGGTCATCTGACTGTATAAATACATTCACATTATATTAAATCATATTACACAACCACAGTGGACCAGTTCTGTAACCTATAATATCTGTGGCCACTTTGACAATTACCACTGTTAGAGGAGTTATGCCAAACATGGTGACTGACATCAGAGACAGTTTGTTGTGGGCTTGTGTTAATAAGGATGCACAGAAATACATACATGGGACATTAAGTAAACTCTCTAACAGACACAAATGTGTACACATACATGTATAACAAACATCACGTAAGTTGTGAACCATCAAACTCAAACAGTTTTAAAATCAGCAGCTTAAGAATGGAGCTGTGGAAGGTAGTGTACCTAAATACATTTTTCTGCTTTATTTCTAATTTCTGTTACTTTGTGCTTTGACTTCCCTACACTTCAGAGGCATTTACTTTGACTTCACTACATTTATTGATAACTGTAGTTAGTAGTTACTTTTTAGAATCAGTTTTATTATAGAAAATACAGCATAATCATGAGACTTTATCGATTCCTGGTGTAAAATTCACAAGCTACCCAGCAGTATGTAAAATTATTCAAAATATAATTGTTAGATTAAAAACACTTAATCAAAAAAAAACAGAATAAAGGTTTTTTAAATTAAGCTCTGTTGTTAACAGCTGCAGAATTAAAGCAATTAATG
>OMLM01003529.1:220318-236472 GCA_900302695.1 Helostoma temminkii
TGCACGTTAATCACCTAAACGCATTAATGCAAGTAATTATAATCCAATGGTATAATATAATATAATATAATATGAAGCATTCAGCATACTTCTACTTTTGGCTACTAATTCTAACACATCTAGGTTCCATTTTGCAGGATTTGTAACAGTATTTCTACTTTTGTAGTACTGCTGCCTTTACCGAAGTAAATGATGAGTAATTCATGCAGCATTGTAAGTATTAAATATTTAGTTTATTAGCACTTCAACAAAATATTCAGTTAATTTATCCATTGGATATCGTAAAATGGTTATTTTACCTATACAATAAAAACACTGGACAAACCAACAGAAAATGGATGAACTGTTCTCTGGACTTCATAAAGCAAACAAGGCACAGTCAGAACCAGCTCAATGACCCACAGTCTGCTGTTCAATTCCCAGAATGTCAACATATTGATCATTACATTGTGAAGGTTTTCTATGTTGATTTAAGTCCCCAATTAGAGAATATTTCCTTGGCATTTTCAGACAACCGATAACTGAGCAGCTTTAAGTATTAGACCACATACTACATCCTCACATGGAAATAAGAACTAATTAAAGTACTGAAACATCTCAACCCAAGCGTCCAGCCTCCTACCCTATACACATGTGCGCGTCCAAAAGTACGATAAACATGCAGTGAGCATAGCTAAACTTATGTAGTTTGTGTGTGTGTGTCCTTATGTTTGCTACATAACATATTTCCCTTACAGACTGAGGACATTTGGGGTTTTGTGCAGACATTTAGCCAGATCTCACAAGAGTAAGTGTGTGTGTGTGTGTGTGTGTGTGTGTGTGTGTGTGTGTGTGTGTGTGTGTGTGCTCACCTCTCTCCACTGTTTAGTTTCCACACCTTGTGTATAAAGCACGCATACTGTGGATAAAGTAGGGACAGAAAGAGATGAAATATTACAAATGAAAGAGCCAGAAAGAGAAGGTCTCAGTAAGAGAAATGCATGCAGGCAGATTCCAATTGGGAAATCAATGTGAAGGTTTTAGCTCCACTACAGTGAACAAACAGCCATGGCACTCTGAGCAAAACAGAGATTCCTCAAATCACACAACGACACATCCACAAAAAGTGAAACAAGAAAGAAAGAAAGAAAAAAAGATAGAAAGAAGAGAAATTTTAGTTGTCTGTGTTGTTTACAGTGGAAATGTGCTGTCATGCAGGTCTGAAGTGACGATGTGTGTATTTTTTTTTATTAAATTGTTCTTTTCAACTCAATACTATAATAAATGTTTTGACGTCTGTGCAATATAGGATGACACACAGTCATTTTCTGATCTGGTGCTCATAAAAACAGAATGGCTTAATTTGTCTGTGCCTTCAAAATCATTACAATAGATTTGTTTTTCTATTGTGTGGCAATGCTAAGGTTGATGGAGCTTCATTGACATGGTTAGTAAAAACAAACAATTGTTTGTTGGTTTGGGAAATAGGACATAAATAGTGCCCTCGCGTGTGTAAATCCAATTTAAATCATAGCTAGCCTTTCCTTTTTGTACTAAAACATTTACTACACTGGGCCTCGTGTATATACTAAGGAAGGAAAGGGTCTTTAGGGAAGTATTAAAATTACTCTTCTCCAGCTGGCTGAAGGGACATGTGGGTGTTTGACAGCAGCTGGCAGGCAACCAGCTTGCTGATGTTACACTGTGGGGAACAAGAGAGTAAACAAACTTGCACTGCAGCTACAAGTAACTGGCAGCCAATGTGTTGTTAGCCATATTGAGGAGTGAGTGTGTAGCTGGACCAAAGTGACATTTACAGGTATTTTACATGCTGTTTTATTATGCTACAGCTGAGCAGAATTAGCAATTTAGCTTGTTGCACTTCTTCTGAGGCCTTAAATTACACGAGGTAGCTGAACTCCTGTAATGATAAAGTGTTACATGTATTTGTTTCTGCCAACAAAGAGTCAGTGAAGCACAACCCTGAGTAGTCTATCCACCCAAGGTTTGTATCATGGGTATCAGTTCCCTACTGAAACCCTTCATGTGATTTGTGAGCTTACATTTACATTTAGTCATTTGACAGATGCTTTTATCCAAAGCAACTTACAAGTAAGGGACAGCTACAGAGGTTTGGTGTCTTGTCCACAGACACCTAAGCATGCCGCCAGGATGAACCGGGAATCAAACCACTAACCCTGGGGTTGGTAGACCACTGCTCTACAAACTGAGCTACATGCTTGTTGGTGTTTTTCTGGCAGCGCCCAAGATGCTTTTTCCTGTTCTTAAACACACAGGTGTTTTCAATCATTCCTGTTCAATGTTGGATATAAACAAAAAATAATTCCAGATGTCCTTGGTAATACCCTCTTGGGATATTACCAGTAGCTTAAATAAAATAATAAACATTTTGGTAATAGCTGAGCTTGGTTGGACAAAATGGGTTGACATTTGTACACACTTCAAATATATTGTCACAGAGAGAGGGTGTACTGACAGTCATGTGGCTACAGACTCACTGTAAAGAAACCACAAACCCTGATGAGACACCTTAAGGCAAACCACTCCCTGAGAAACTAAGGAAGTAGGAGGAAACATTCAGATACTAAATAATGACCATTAAAACCTATTAAATCTATCAAACCAACTAAAAAAGGCAGTGATGTAATGTGTATACATATGCTACATTGGTACTTTCTTTGCATTTACAGTTTATTGCATGTGAAGTCTGTAATGTGCACAAACATGAATTTAAATATTCACAGACTACAAATTAGCTGCCTAGCAGGAATATCAGCATCTCATACAATGGCAGCCTGATTACTACCATGGCTGTGTTTACTAGATGCTTATCTCTTTCTCTGTCTTCCAGACACCCGCCACACCTCCCTTTTTGCAATGACATTTTGTTTTCAACACTTTTCATGTTAAATGAAACATAGTTGTTTTGTGTTATGTGGATTTTGCAGGAAGACTTTAGTTTAAAGAATATGTTGGTTTGGATAAATTGCTCTTAATAGCTTTAATTCCAACACTAATATATGTTATATACTAATATGACTGCTACTGTAGTGTTCGTGGACAGATTTTTAAAGAAATTCTCTGAACCCGAAGCTTAATTCACTTAGATTTGCATGAAAGGTTGGAGCCAGAAAATTATGGGCTTGTGTAATGCAAGTAGAAAGGTCAGTGTCAAGGGTCTCCTTCACACTTTGTCTCACTCCACCCTCCGGTCTCTGTCAGTTCATCTGTGCAATGCAGCCTTTTTTGAAATTATTGTCCGAATACTAATGTAGTGTGTGTGTGTCACACATGAGAAGAATGACATTAACAAGATAAAACAATAAGCTCAATCATGTTATCTTATTAAGTATTTCTGGGGAACATTATTATTAATTAATATTTTATTTAACCTAAATTTTATTTGAAAATGTGTTTATAAATCTATAAATCTATCTTGCCATGTTTAAAATACTGTAGATAGCGTAGGAATACTTCACGCTAACTCAAATTTTATTTCTATTCTATTTATTTTTTATTCTATTTCTATTTATTTTAAATGGATGATCCTCTTCCTAAAACTTCAGTTAATATGAATTCAAAAGCTGCTAGAATAACAACTTGCCCTAAGTTTTCATACTGACTAAGTGACTAAGATGTTTTTGATCTTTAATTTTAACACCATTAGTATCAAAACAGAATGCCTTTCATCGTGTTTGTTTTATGTGTTGTGCATACCTCTTTACATTTCTGATTGTAATTCAAAGAAAGTGAGTGTTCACGTCTTTTGAAGTTTGTGTGCTGCATTAACATGGAACATGTTTTTCTGGGTTGCAGTAAAAAACTGGAAGCAAACATGCATAGGAGCCAATTTCTTCTTCAGTTTCTTATTCTTCAGTATATTTGTGTTTTTTCACATCAAGATGAATCAGCCATTCAACTTGTTTGATGCATCAACTCAATGCATTGTTGAGATTTTAGTGTGGTGCACACGCTTCTCTACAAACCTGTTCACGGTTCATATGACATGTGCATTACATTAAATTCTTTGCCTCTGCATGACTGACTGCAGACACACACAAAACGGGTATTTATTACTTTCCTCTTCATATTTCCATTCTTCCTGAGTTTTAATGCATTCTGTTTGTTTTTTTTCTTAACTTGACCTCTCAACCTCCACCCGTGTTTCGAGTATCCATGTTACATCTCCATCATGCTTGCTTGACCTTTTCATAATGCCTGCCGGAGGCTACTGTATAGCCAACACTATTACCCTACTTGTTTTGTTTTGAGCAGTCGGTGGCTACAGTGACATGAGAGGCTTCATTCAAGATGCCAAAGCCTGCTGGCTCCGCTGACTCTTGTTTCATTTTCTTCTGCAGTTTCAGTTGTCATAAATCTTCAGCTGTGTACTTTGATCAGCCTAAATCTATTTTAAACTTTTCTCTGCTCCTGTAGTTTCTCCTCTCTCCCTTTATAGTTTTGAAAAGCGAGTTGAAAAGACAATAACTTAAAAAAAAAAGAAAAGAAAAAAGAAAAAGAACAAAAAGAGAGAGAGAGAGAAGATAATAAATGTGAAATCCTTGAGGTTTTAGCTATTTGTCCAAAGATAAAAGTTACAAAGATTAGGTGATGTCTAATTTATTCACACTTATCCAAATACAGTACATAATCAGTTACATTTGGACCTTTTCCATCCACCAGCCCTCAACCCTATTCCTGTTTATTTATGCTCCACTATTATGGTCTTGTAACTGTAAATGGTTTCTCTAAAATATGAAACTAATAAGTCATTGATTGTTACCTGTGACAAATATTGGAGGGAATTTTTCATTTCTATGATGTTATATATTTCATGGTGGGTAGTATCCCACTATACCACCTTGGACATGGGTGAGCTGGCTCCTTTACCACTTGTGTTGTTGATGTTGTTGTTATCACACTAAAAGAGACAAGTGCTGTTTTATAGAATTAGTTTCTACTTCTACATTCTCAGTAAATGTTGCTTGAACTATTGCTTTCATTTCGTTATCGCACTGTTATGAAGGGATCATTGTGTTCACTAACATCTTTGAGTTTTAGCTAATACATTCCTTGAAGCAAACTTCTAATTAGTTTATTCATTGTTCTTGTCTAGATGTGACCAGGACCAGGAAACAATGACCAAGACTGGGAAACTGTTCTCTTCACTCTTCCTCAGTAATGGATACATTTTCTGGCCTAATAGAGTTAATGCAGATAAAACTCTGCCTTTTTCTGGGTTTAACATTTTTTCATCCCCATTGATGAATATAGCCTGACTGATAACTGCTAATTTTGAGTGCACTCTTATGATTAGTATTCTTTGTTGTTGTTGTTGTCTGTACTATTTCCACACTGAAGTATTATAGTTTGAGTGTGTGACAAAGCAATCTCCAATCTCCAAAAAATATATGAACATAGATTGTTCATTTTTGCTTTTCCTATAAAAAGCTGCTTGCAGAGGTGGTGGAGGAGGTTGCTAGGTTTATCATTGCATCTAAAAATTATACATTTATTGTAATTAAAATCGTGTGGGCGTCTACCTGACCTTTCATTTTTTCTTTTTTATATATAGAGCCATTGTCTCAGAGTGAGTCAGATCCTGTTTAAATCTCCATAGTCAATTATTGCAAATTAAAAAAAAACAAAAGGCAGTGCCTTTAAAGGTTGTTATTAACGTTGTTTACATTTTTCTTGTGTCTATAGAATAATCAGAGATGAGGAAATGGGTAAATGTCAAAGTCATTCTTACTGCATACTGTAGGAACCAGCTGGAAACCACCCACACATCTGTATGTGTTAGAGAATGATCATTAAAGATTTGCCTGTGGATTTTCTTTTGAGTAGATGAGACATATAGTAGTAGTGCTACAGTGTGTGTTGTATCACCATCTCATTAAGAAAAAGTAAGATCTACTGGTATTATAACACACACTATGTCACATTTCCTGTACAGATATAACTAAAATAGCCATATAATGTTCACAGGTACAGTACTATGAGATATGCAGTAAATTGTTTTAATATTTAAATTTTACATGGGGCCAAAAGTGACTTACAAATGAGAAAAACACAAAGGACGCATATACTCATATACTGACACCCCCTAAAATATTCTTTTAGTGCAGTTAATATGTTGGTAGTGAAATACATTTGATCACCCAATCAGTCAAATCATAAACACCAGTTTCAGTCCCTTCATAAGCAGGTCTGCAACCCTCAGTTCTCTAAATGTATGTCTGCCTGCAGAAAGCGACTCTACAGCCTTCATCTCTGTAGACCTGACCTCCTGTTTGTGACCTTCTTTTTTGTTCTGGACTTGCCTGTTGCCTTTTGCCTGTGATACCCCCCCACCTTAATAATTATTCTGTCCTGGCTTTCTGGATAAGGACTTGTGTTTGTGAGTTTGAGGATAACAGACTCAACCTGAGTTGTGGATGGTTTGAATAAACCTGTTTCCTTATCACTGTTTTTTTTTTCTAGTTACAATTCTCCTTAAGACATTCATGATTAATATTTTCCCTTGTCTGAGCCGAGCTTGGTGTTTTGTGTGTAACTAGGATTTTGTGTCTAAATCAAACCAGTGTGGTTCAATGCTACATCCATACGCCGTGTTTTCAGTCTTTGGTAGATCGACACGTGCTTTGCATAAAAACCAGAGACAGACTCTAAGAGCCAGAGGGCAGCCTAATTGGTTGGAAGAAACAAGAAACTTGAATATAGTTCTTTTTCGTAAGGGTCTGCACGTTTATCAGCATAAACCCGCATAAGAAAACTGTTGTCAAGCATTGTAATGTAAAGGTTAGTCTTTGAAGCAGATGCTTTGGAATTTATTGTATGTGTACAGTATATGAAGACACTATCACTCAACCTTACAAACATCCAACCAATTAGATGAGTATTACCTCAGTTTCTACAGCTCTTTCCTACTTTAGTTCATGCTTTACTGCACACTGGTCCAATATAAATCAGCCCATGTATCCACTACTGCCTCTTCTCCATCTTTGTCATTTCCATCTCTCATCTGCTGAAAGTTTGCTTCTAATGGCTTTGCCATTATCACTTATGCTAAATGTAGCCTTGAAAACTGCCCAAGCCCGCCTGACCCTGTGTGAGAAAGTAATTGCCACCCCCTTGCTAAATCATGAATGAATTGTGATTAACCACATTTTTGGAAATCTGAGTCCAATTTACTTACCCCACCCAGGTCTGATTACTGCCAGACCTGTTGAATCAAGAAATCGCTTGAATAGAAGCTGTCTGACAAAGTGAGGCATGCTAAATGATCTCAAAATGCAAAACACGATGCTGCAATCTAAAGAAATGTAAGAATAGATGAGGAACAAAGTAATTGACATGTATCAGAATGAAAAGGGTTCTAATGCCATTTCTAAGGCTTTGGGACAAAAGTTGAACTTTTTGGAAGGTGTGCATCCTGTTACATATGGAGTAAAACTAATGGTGTTTTTGGATACGACACGGTGGGTGCTGCATGGTGCTAAAAAAATTTCTTAGCCACTAATCTCATCAAAATGCTTTGAAATTGGTCCTGATTCAGCCTGAAGTACACCCAAAAACGGTCAGGGTACAGCTAGTCTCCTTCTCCTTACGAGCAGAATTAAAGCCAGGGCTTTTCACTAATTTACATACACTTACATGACAATGATTCTTGAAATAAACCATCCACTGCTACTACCTGCTAATCACTTCCTGTATTTTTTGGTGTTGCCTAGTAACTGGTGCTCACATTTTGCACGTTTGCGTTGTCCCCCCTCACCACTACAAACCAGTGTTCTCAGGTTAAACTTTCAAACTCCCAAAAGTGTAATTGAGTGAGCAAAAACAGATCTTTGCATCATTATGCACTACTAAAGCAAATACACATGATTTATACAGTCATGTTACATTGATGTGATAAAATAGCTTTTGTCTCTAATCTCTAACACCTAATTGATCCCTGTGGGGGAAATGCAGCTATAAAATATGATGCTGGGTATACTGCCGCTTGGTGTTATGTACTGTATAACAGTTATTACAGTCTTTAAAATACCTTCTTAATGTAATGTTGGGAAGACTGTCTTGTGTATCAATGTATATACAGTATATATATATATATACACCTTCCTTACAGCAAATGACCCAAACATATTTTTCTGTTGAATTTGATAGATGAGTAGCTTATGTTGCCATGGTGATGCACTTAAAATTCAGTCTTCTTTAAAGACTAATATCAAGTTATAAGCCCATGGGTAGCACAATAAGCTACTATGGTATGTGAGAGAGAATCCTGATTCCATCTTATTGCAGTTGGTGTGGTTTTTATATTTTGTCTCATATAGTGTTGTAAGGTTTCTTGTTATTTCTTCTCTCTCAGTTGTATTATTGGCAGCAGCTACAGTTAATATGTTAAACTAATGATGGCCGCAGTGATGTTTTCCATTATCAAAGGACAATTAGGTATGTCTTTCTCTAAAATGAAAAACTATCACATTTTCTTTTTAAAGAGGGGACTTGGTTTCTGTCCATTAGCAAACAATGGAAAAAAGTGGAATAAAACTAAACACACAAGATAATTACAGTACTTAAAAATTAGTTTAAATACACGTTGTTGCAATTATAAGACCATAAAATGTGAAAAGATGAAATGAACATGCTGTCATTGAACAAATAGAAACCTTTGATGCCATTAAATTATTAAAAGCTTCTACTTTCTGATGAGTCTATTTTAGACCATCCCAGTATGCAGCTTCTTAGTGCTGCTGCTTAGAGATACAGTTATCTTTAGAAAGAAACCTTGGTGTCCATGTTTTGACCATCTGTCTACGGTAGTTTTACCATGACACTGTCATGATCAATCACATTTTATCTGATTATTATACAGTTTCAGTAAAGTGTTTTTGTTTGCTGTATTTAGATTTTATCTTTTGAGGGCATAATTTGGTTTTAATCTGCAGTATTCTTTTAAAGTGCTCAGGTTCGTTATGCACTCACTACAGTCACACACATACACACCAGTTTGATCCTTGTGTTGTCTATAGTGTGGCACAAAATAAACATAACAAGCCACAACATCCAAGTCAATTGGCAATTTTGGTGGAAAATGTAATGTTGGCCATGACTGACAGGGGCTCAATCTGGGTAATTCAAAAAAATGTGTGCTGTTACAAAACCTCATCAAAGAAATTATGCTGTTGTGCTGTGACAGGCGCTCACCCCAAAGCATATGTCTTCCTTCACCAACCCCAAGTTGCCCTAGATATCGAAGGAAACCTCACGCAATATTCCACCAAATGAGAAGCTCATTTAAAGGAACCCGGGTCAAATTCCAGGACTTTATTGCAAAGGTGCATGGACATTCTCAAATGAGCTGTAGGTGTTAAGAGTCTTAAATCGGCAGAAACTGTAAAAAATGCTCTGCATGATTGCAGTAAGTACAATTAAATCTTCTGATCATTTGGCACAAAATACTAATCTCTGCTGGAAGTAATAATAATAATTTGAGGTCAATGCATTTTGCAGAGCAAAGCAAGAAAAGTAAGACACACAGGCCATTCAAAAAAAAGCTTAAACATTTTGCCAAGACGATAGAAACTGGCCTTTTTTCAATTAGATGTAAGTTACGACTAAATATGCCTTTAAGGGCCAGAATAAACTTTTCACTAGGGCATCATTAACTGCTATGATACTGCTATGACATAAAATATTAAAAATGTGTCACTAGATTTGCATTAGGTGTTACATAATCCATTTCAAAGGGATTGGCAACACTAAAGGGGTTTCAAACTAACTTCCCGAAACACAACTTCCCTTATGTAAATGAGGCTATGAAAAGATCTGAGATGCAGGGGGGCTGGATTTGGGTATGTATGCCTCTGTGCACAGGGGAGTTTGTGAAATCAAGACAGCAGGAATGTAAGAGAAAATCAAATGCAAGAACAAAAAAAAGGAGAGGAGATAAATGTGTGTCAGAGAAAGTGTGTGTGAGAGAGAGAGAGTTGGAAAGGGAGAGAGAGTGAGGAGGAAAATTTAAATCCTCAGAGATTAGATCATAAATAGACTCAGCATTACGGAGTTCCTCTTGCACAGGGAGAATAAACAAGCTCCTGTTAGACACAGAAACATAGCTGACTTTATTTAGAGAGATCTGACAGAAACCACAATAATTAGACAGCCCCTTCCCTCTAACCTACAGGAGATTCTTAAGCTCTCCAACTCTTAACTGATGTGAGTGCAGGCTGAGAAAAGGATGATAAATGTCTGGGGATGAGTGGTTCTTTTTGAAGAAGTATTTCAAGACATGTGCATTGGGCTGATGAGAGTCTTGACTTGAAATAGCATACATGTCAGCATAAATAGGCTCCCACAGGCTAATAAGTAAAACTGTGGGATTTTTATGGAGCCATATGGCTCCATAAGAATACACCTTTTAGGTTGTTTTTTTTTTCACTTAAAATTATATTAGTTTCAATTCTTTTAGTTTAATTGTATTTCAATAATAATCTTCAAATTTTCTTTCAGTTGCACAGTTTTTTTGTTTGTTTGTTTTTACAATGATTCTGTTTTTTTTGTTTTTTTTTATGCCAACTTATTGCAGAGTTCTAACATGGGGTGGCAGGCTGACCAGAGGCTGATACAAGGACAGTCACTGTGCTGCTTCCTTACACACATCATAATATTGTTGCAGACGCAGAAAACCACAGTTTTAAACAGCACTGTTAAAACCTGTGTTAGCTGCTGGTGTTGGTTACTATTAGCATTTACCAGCAGTTAGGTTAGCAAGCTAAGTAGTAGTTAGCATAACAAAAGCGAGTTTTAGTCCTCTTCAATCCTATAAGCAAAAACACTGTAAGAGAAAAACAGACTGTGGTGTAAGAGCTCCAGGTGAAGTAAAAGAAGCTGCTACTGTAACTCTGTAGTGCCCTGGTAGCTGGAGGCTTGGAGCCAACGTGGGATAAGGAAGTAGTGCGGTGGCTGTGCTTGTATGCAAATCAACCCAACCCCTGGAGGTCTCTCCCCACCTTATTAAAATACTATTAAAATACGTTGGCACAGAAAAACAGAAATATTGTAAAAATAAACAAACAAACAAACAACAAAAAACAAATGGCAAAATAATAAATTGAAGATTGTTATTGGAAAAACAATTAAAGAAAATATTATAAGAACTGAATTGAACTAATAAAAAAACTAAAAAGACATATTTCTATTTAAAGCTTAGGATATTGAATACCTGTATTTTATTTTTCAATGCAGCCTTATTCACTATATTATAATATAATATTTTTCTTCTGACCAAAACTTATTTTCAGTGCCAAATACTGAACCATAGGGCTCCATAGATGTTTAACTTTTACATAGATGTTTAACAGTTTACATTGTTATACATCCTACTTATATTTAGCACTTATTTCTTGCCAGTGAGCAGGTGCAGACCTTATGCTAAAGTGCCTGTAGCCAATATACCATGATCACAAAACTGCACACATCCAACCGATATTTCCATCACAGTATTCCCTAGAAATCTACATCTAAGAAAAGGCTGTGAAATGCATACATTAAGAGTGAAAGGCCGACATTGCGGGTGTATTTTTCTGTTGTAAGCAGGACAGTTTGTGGGTGTGGAATAAATCTACATTGTATTCAAACAGCCCAGGGTCTGTGCTTTGACCTCTTGATTCCACAAAAACAACTCAATACTGATGTATTTTGTATCCTTAAAAATGCTCTCACTTACAACCCGCCTTGCAAATTTATTGAGCTAAGACAGCCAAGATCCAGAAGATTAAAAAGAAAATGCTTATTAGCTTTAGCGTTTTGAACATGTGTAAGGTTTTCAACCAGCAATGACAGTTTTCTGCAAGGATGTTTGAGCTAAGATGTATGAATAAGGCTAGCCTTACCCCTCTTGAATGAAAAGCATTGCTGGTGAGATGAAATGAAAGGAATGAGTGGATTCTACTAGTTGAATGACAGAGGAAGGGAAGAATTCATGAGGAAGGGAAGAATTCATAAGGAATGAGGAGGGAAGAACAAGGTAACAAAGGAAAGCATAGGGAGGAGTGGAATACGAAGAGGAAGGAATGAGCAGATGAAGAAGGGAGAAAAGAGTTAATGTGGAGTAAAATGTGTAGGTGGAAGGAGGTTAATCTGTTAATAGGAGGGAGAGATGAGCGTTAGCACACTGTTATTAAACTTTCCACCAGCCTTTCGTCTATTATATTGTCGCTGTGTAGTTGTCATACACATTTTTTTAATTACTTTTTTGTCTTATCAGCTGCTTTATAGGAATATTTTATATTTTATACTGTATGTGCTTTGATACATGATGATGACATGAACATCCACATATGAAGAGTATAGTTGTTTGCAAGTGGTGCTCTCTCATCTAAGTTAGACCTAAAGCAAAACCACAAGCACTAGCAATTCACAAACAAAGCTCTCTCCATAGTCTCAATTACCTTATTCCAAACTGCAGTGCTGACAATGCTTTAGTGTCGGATCAATGACAGAACCAAGAAGGATCATTTTTCCCACCAGCTGTTGAATTATTCAGACCAGGATTTCCTCTGGGGAGATTCCTGCTCCTCCTGCCAGACAGATACAAGGGGTTTGCAGCCTGGCAGGGAAGCTCAGGATTATCACAAAATTCCCAGCAGTGTGGATTGTGTTATGGCCAAGTCAACAGAGGTCAGGTAATGTGCAGCAGTACACACTTTATGGTCAGGACCCTGGCAAACTGTGATTCATTCATCTTTTATAGTTTGTGTCTTTCATTTTTCTGTGACCTGCAAGATGCGATGATGTTTTTTGTTTTTTTTTTTAAATGCCCATATTGTGGTTTTCTGTTACTGTCACACAGCAGAAATCAGCTTGTATTTTGTAGGTAAAATGCTTTTTCTTTTTTTCCCTTTGAAAAAGTGCCAAGACATTTATAGCTCACTGCCTTTATGTCTTAACAATGGGAATAAACATGGCGAGATTCTTGCAATGAAACGGAATATGTAAATGAATGTGAACACATACTGTAAAAATAATATCCTGAGAGAAAAACCTTTGAAACTGCTTCAAAGTAGGCCAGTGTAAAATGTGTGATTGTTTCTGTGAAGTGGGTCACTGAATGAGGGATCTTGGAGCCGTATATCCCTCATCTAGCTCTCACAAAAACTGTGGCTCAAATAATTCACTGACAAACCAAATATGTAGCAGTCTAGAATAGTCATAAGATTCGGCTTCAGCATGCTAGTACTGTAATGACAATTCTAACATTCAGTTACAGCATTTACAATCTTAGTTTAGCATGTTGGCATGCAAACATTTGATAGTTACTACTAAACACAAAATACAGTTAAGGTGGATGAAAATGTAAATAATTTTGCAGGTATTTGGTCATAAAATACATATGATGACTGAACTAGAGGAAATCTTAATGGATGACCAATAAGCCAAATGTCTTTGAGAGATTTCATTAGAACTTATCAGTCATGGTGGTGCTAAAGACAGTTGTGAATAACAAAAGTCAGTAGGATACGTCATCTAGAACCAGTAACATCAGTAATGTTTCTACCAAACTAAATATTTCACTAGTGTGGTGAAATCTTGTTCATGGCACTACAAGAAAAAAAAAGCTGGATTCATCCATTCAGAATTGTGAATCTACTGTATGTACGAACATTTTAATGGAATCTAGCCAACAGTTGCATAGATAGATATGTATTTGGCTTTGAAAAACAAGCTATGAACAATATTCCAAGGCAGTCTGTTGAGACTTTCTTGCGATACATCAGTGTTGGGCCAACTGACTGACAATGCCATGCCTACAGACACACTGCTATGTTTAAAAACGGATATATATTTAAAGAAATTTCAGCTAAGAAAGAGCTACTGTCAGATGGTAATAGTTTAACCAGCAGACTATGTTGCTTTGACAGCTAACAAAAATGCCGGATACACACATATACAAGAGTGTCATGTTTAAATTCAAATCTGCAATAATAACCGTCCTAAGCTATAACATCCCTATGAATGTAGCAAGGAGAACATGTTAACCAATGACACACACATACTCTCTCTCACACACACACACACACACACACACACACAATCACACTCTTCCATTATCTATTTTCCTCAGGGTGCTGGAAGCTCCATAATCAAATCCAGTCATCTCACCCACACACTTTTCACACATCTCCAGCTTTGCTGTACCACACAGGACCATCTTGCCCAATCATCCCGTCCTGTGCTGGGGGCCCAGAGCCCGAGCTGAAATAGCGCTGTGAGCTTAGAATAGGCTAACAATCTCACATCTACTCTGAGGAGTGAACTCAATCATGCATCGCTCACCACAAGATGCTGACTGTTGGTCAAACTGTTATTATAAACTGTGACTGCTTTAGACTTGCTTTATTAATTTCTCAGTTTCACATGCAGTGGAAAATTAACGTTAAAAACGCGCAGAGAAGATTTTGGCAACAACCAAACCGCGAGTGCCCCCAAACATAACATGAACATCCTGGAAGTAATAAATATTCTTGCTAATGCTCCACCAACACCTGAAAGTACCCAATCACCTGTGTTTGTAGCCATCACTTGCATGCCATTCAGAACAAATGAGTTCATTGTATTTGATTAGGATGCATCACATGAAGTAGATGTGGTCCTAGTGAGGATGAAAAAGCGTCATCTTTCTAATTGCCAGGTGATGGTAGCTGTTGGTAGCTGTGATTCACCTTCCTCAATAGCTCTGACTGAGAGCTTTTAAGCTCCCATTACTCCATCACATATGCCGAGGACAGATGCTCCTACCGCAGCACAATGGGTGCAATTCACACAGTTAAATGACTGTTCATGCACCTGTCTTGTTTATGAGAAGGTTTTGGTGCTCAGAGTTTTAGTGCATTATATTTTCTGTTTATTTTTAGATTCCAGGTGAAAAGGATGAAATATTTGACAGATCTGTCTTTGAGATGACTTTGGAAACGTATCTGACACTATCTTACCTCTGCTGGAAAAGATTTTTTTTTTACTGCAGCACAGTGGGTGCAGCAAATCTGTGATTTTGATGTCATCTTATTTTTCACATTTATGACATATTTTCTGACCTTTCACTGTGTGTACTTTGAGTACCTACAGTACATTGAGAACTTTCCTGCATCCAGTGTTATGAATGCCAATTACTGTGCCAATTCGCCATTGAAAACTTCCATTGCAATATGTATCCTCACCTTTGAAACAAAAGTCAGAAAATGTTTTTTTACCACTGAACTATACATGAGCACTTACATGTTATTATCCCTAAGCTTTAAACACGACTGCATCTGTTTTCTTCACAGATTAATTTACTGTAAGTTCTGAAATGTTTAGTGCCTACAGAGAAGTGGACCTCTTAGCTTTGTTTGGCTTGTCAATAGCTTCAGCTAAAAAATCTATCTAATCTTATTATAACATAAGAAGGGTCCTGGGAATATGACAGCAATCCCTCAGCCAAGTGTAACTTTGGTAAAATGCTAATGAGGAGACAAGCAACCTGTACACCCTGGTCAAATGTTAATAATAGTTCCACCAATTAGACGGATGAATCAGATGATCCATGATTCTCCACTTGCAGATCAAACATATAAACTCTCAATTCCTGTCCCTCAGGGAAGACGTAAAAACAAAGCTCTCACTTTTCAGCTTGCAAATGTGCAAGTGACTGGTGTGAATGGATTTATCATGTTTTTTTCAATGTTACAACATGCTGACAGTAATAAACAAGCTGTATGCAAAACCATTAATAATTGGATATTTTTGTTCTTGGCTCTGTGTTTTAGCACATTCAATTTGTAATAAAATAACAAATTGTTCCTTTAAACTGCCCCAGCTTTAATTAAAGTTGGTTTATATCAATTTAGAAAAAACTATGTGGGACTATGTGTGGGAGAAAAATCCCTTTTAACATGTGTAGTGGTCAAAAGTCATCGAAATATCATCAGTTTCATTCATCAACAATTTTCATCTTTGCATTTTAGTTGCTCCTATTTATCCTAGGTAAATGAAATTGAAAAGAGAAGATGATGACAGTGGAACCCAGTAAACTGAAGAAAAACATCAAAAGCTGAGGCACCACTGCACAAAGCTGAGGGGAAAAAAAATCTTCTCTTCTGGAGGACAGT
>OMLM01003529.1:239295-262557 GCA_900302695.1 Helostoma temminkii
TTGCCAGCAAAAAAAAAAAAAGAAGTGGGACAGAAAGGTTGTGAGATGCTCTCACCAGATTCTGTGTAATGGACCCCAAGAGGCCAAGTCTGTGTAGGAGAAGGTTGGAGTCAGAGAGAGGCAGAGAAGCAGATTCATCAGTGATGCAGGCGTTAGAGTGCTGTGGTCCTCGGTGCTACTCCAGTTTAATAACACTGCAGCTTACACAGAGTGCAACTTAAGAAGTAAAAGGAGCCAGATCTGTGTGGAGTCAACATGAAAAAAAACCCATAAGTGGAGACTGTTCCACTGAAAGTTTAATGCACAAACTAGATGCAGATGATTGCTGCAGCTTTACTGAGTGGGTGGATTTCATTAAAGAAAACTGTCTGTGAGTGCGAGTGCATGTGTGCGTCCTTGTTTGTGAGGATTGTGAAGGCAGCAGGATCGAGGTAGAGGTGTTAGTTTGGTGTCCCTTATGACTGCACAAAGCTCCAGGCCAAGCAGTAGATCATCTCCGCCTCTCTGTCTCTTTCAGGATATTATTTGGGAAGGTGTTTTGTGCATATTTTTAATTTTGAGATATTTGTCTGAACAAAAAGCTATGGAAGGGAAAGTCAGTTTAGTTTTTGTGTTTTTTGTTTTTGTGTATTTTCTCTACTTGTTTGTGTTCTTCATGTTATATATTATAAATTTCTATAAATTTGTTTTACATAAAATTGACTACCTATGGACAAATAACAGTGAATGCTGACACGTACTTTAAGTGTTTTTAACGATTATATTACTTTCAAGTGCTTATATTAGTAAACTTAATTTTAGATGTTTTATCAACAACTTCCAGAAGACATTGTAGTCACAGTGATGAACCTATTGTACAGGGCATTTTAAAACTTGAACATGCAGGTCCCCTCGTCCCCTCATCTTTATTGTACGTTTTATGTAAGTTTATCTGTTCAGTGATGCAGCTTCACTGTTTTGGTTCATCGCTTTTACAGGACTGTTTTCATCTACAACAAGCTGCTGTTTTCGGTTGTGAAGTTGAAGTTGTGTTTTCCCTGTAACACCTGGGTTCTTATTTTGAGAGTATCATTTTTCTTATTTGCTCATATTTCACAGAAAAGCTGTTTTACAACTGAGACTCATCTGCAGCTCCTATGATGCTGAGATAATAAAACTAAATCACCCACCAAGAGCAGACACGTAACATGTCTCACTGTGTTTGTAGACTGCATATTCTCTGAACATGCCAGTTTCTTATTTGCATTTCTTAATGAATTAACTTCCACATCTTCCCGTTTTTGTGTACCAGGCACGAGAAAGCCAAATTCAATATGTTTCTCATCTGAATCTGTCTTAGTTCATCTGCTCTCTGCCTACTTTTATCTGTCTGTGTGTCTTCTGTCCACACCTAATTTTCCCTGACCAGTTAAAAATGAGTTAGGTTGTGTTTCAAGTCTGCTGTGTTGCAAAATGTCTGTGTGAGAGAGGCAAACAGTACTTTTGGGGTTTGGGATGGGGGTCATCTGCAAGATAATTACTGGTATGCTGTGGTATACAAAGCTGAACTCATGTTTTATACACAACGTTCTTCATATGGTTAATAAGCTGTGATGATGCTGGTGGCACAGTGCATATTCATACTAAAAATGCTCAATCCTAGACAGACGTGATGTGACAGAGCAGGGGAAATCAGGGTGATGATAAGCCATGACGCTGGATTTCCCAAGGGCTTTTCTACACTGTGTGAGATGCTTTCATATCTGTCCCAGATCCATAAAGGAGCCTATCAGATACTGAAACTAGGGTACTCATAAGCACGGATCTGTATGCAAATGCAGACTATCCACATTTTAAACAGAAGAATTTAATCATATGCAATACCGGCAGTAAGGGAACAAGCTAAGCTCCCCACTGCAGGCTAAAATAATAATTATATCACTACCACAAGCCACCAATCTGAGCAAAATTTAGCAGCTAGAAGATTCATGTTCATTTTTCATTTTTGAAGATCTTTGCCACTCCAGAAAAGGAAAACCCATTAATAGTTTGACTGGCTCTCTATGCTCAGCGTTCAGATGATGCAAACTCTGACCGGGTGCTTGACACCCAGAGGGTCATTTAATAATTTTGCTTGGTTAGATGGTAGCCAGACATTACATATCTCCCTGCTAAAGTAGTATAAATGTTTTATGAAATTTTTGGATCCCTGGGTATTTTACTTTTTAGAAATACAGATGCTGAAATGCTAACCAATAAATACTAGCTGGGGCAATATCCTCTCATACTCATAGGTTGTTTGTTTGTGAAACAAACATGAAATACTGGGTTTTGAAACTGAGGGATTTTGTTGGTATGCGGATTTCTGGCATTGGCTGTACAGGCTCCAGCACACAGGAACATGTAATGTCAGGTGAGCTCATTGCTTATCAATATCCCTCTCAACAGCTGGTGCTCCTCCATTAACTGACCTCCTCATCAGTGCACAATCCAGACAGTCTCTCCTCATCTGACTGGAGACACTGGTTAATGGTTATGGACACATTATACACATAAGTACTTCTTTATATTGTTTGAATTGACTAGACAGACAGTGCAGCAGAAATGGGAGAACAGACTTGCTCATGAATGGTGATGGAGGGGTTAAACAAAGGGCTGAATGGAGGACTGTGGCTGGAGCATTTACACCTCTCCAACTGACAAGCCTCATGAGCATGTAAACACAAGTTTAAGAAACATTATAGATTGTATTGTTTGTTCTTCGTGTTGTGTCAAATGATTTCACTTGTTTTCTAGTTGTGATACAGCTCATGAATGCCAAGAGTTTCCACAAACAAATTTGATGGAAGTGAAATAAGCCAATTTCTATCATTTTATGCCCATTTTACTGATCCAGTGCCCACATCCCCACTCCATTTGTCAATGGTTCTGATAATAATACATTGTCAAAAGCAGGGGGGTGTAGCCTGTAATGAGAGGTATTAACCCAGAGAGAAAAGCTATCATCATGGTGTGGAGGGTGTAGAGAGAGCACATACTGTACATGATGACAGGGGGAGAAAAAAGAAGAAGACCCAACAGGGAGCCTGTTCTCTTGAATAGGAATCTGACACAACATCTGTACAAAAGCTTTAAAGGATTTGTGCAGCCTTGAACTGTTAGGTATCAGTCTGAATGTGACAGAAAGATTTCTAATGCTTCAGCAACATGTTAAACAGTAGCCTTGTATTATATATTCATTGTAGCACCACAAGCATCCATGTGGGGAAACTGGAGGTATGGTTATGAGAACTACCCTTTGCACAGGTCCCTGTACACAACTCATTAGGCTCCAACCCTGCATCAAGCATGATCACACAATGCACACTCACTAGCCGTTAAGCTTGTTTAGAGTGTGGACATGCTCATTCTTTGCAAATTACATTATAGTCACATGTGGTTCATTGAAGAAGTGAGATATGCATGCACCAAATGTTCAGCTGCTCTTACTTTTTTACTTTCTCACTTTCTCCCTTACACACTAAGCAGCAGTGAAAGCAGGAGAAAGCATCGACCCTCCACTTTTGTTTAATGATTTCGTCTTCCCAAACTCGTCTTTGACAGGAGACATCTGCACCACCACTCAGCCTAGCTCCCCGTTTTCCCCAACACGCACTACCGCAGGGGCGCACACACACACACATACATATTGTCAGATGAAAAATTTGCATAAATGCAGGGGGTTGTCAGAATGGGACTCATCATTTACCTGAATAGTTGTTAATTGCGCATCACTGAGCTGAGTAATCCCAATTTCCCCATTGTTACAACACAGAAAACCGCAAAATCCAAATTCATGCAGGGTTTTGACTGCTGTAGACGCTTTGCTAACTGTCCTTTCTCCATCTGAAATATTTCTCCACTATCACCCATAATTTTCCACACAACACAACGTGCATATGGTTGTTCATTCAGTAAATTTTTTTTTTTTTTTTTGCCAAGATCTGCTTTTTTTTTTAACTCTGAACTGAGAGATGTGGCAGTGAGCTTCTCTGAACGTTGGAAAGCCCATCAATAATGCACACACAGCTTGTTATAGCTCAAACTCACTCTGCTTCGGTGGCTCCTCAACCTATAACCCAGCATCAAAGACTAGAAAGATGTGTGTGTGTGTGTGTGTGTGTCAGTGCATGAGGATGTTCACACATGCCAGCACTGGAGTGTATGCCTGAGAGGCGAAAGGCGTTGAAAGCCTTGACTTTAAAACCTTTACTAATGGGAGAAGGAGTGTTTGTTCTCAGTGAACTAGCGCTGCAAAGGGAGATTCATTTGGCAAAGGCAGAGGTATTTTCTGTAAAGCATATTCCTTTGTGCTGAAAAATAATAAAAAATGATACTAAAATTGAGGTCAGGGACACGGGTGCTGTGTGAGTGGAAAATAAACCTTTGAATCTTTAACATCCAGCACTTTGTAAAGAATGCAAGGAGGATGGAAGGATGCTTTCAGCGCTCTGCTGGTGCAGGTACTGGTTACAGTGCATACAGTATAGACTTCAATATTAAAGAGACTTCCCCCTGAAAACATGTTACACCAAGAGATGTATCTAATATAAGCATTACTATGCATGATACATGAGAACACAAAGCACAAAACACGCTCACACTCCTATAGTTGCATTTTTCTGACTTTTTGGATAATCTTTAAATCTCATAAATCGTTCTGAATGTAATACTGGATTATATTGAAATAAAATGTGTTTTCAAGATTTTCCAGTAATAAGTGCTCCCGTTTCAAAGTGCCCACACACATTTCCCTGTGATATCCTATCTGACAACAATCATGTAAAACGCCTGCATGCATAAATTAATAACAAGTCCCGTGCATCTTTTCTCAGAAATGAACTGAAATCAGCCCTTTAATCATCTTAGTTTTCTGTAAAGAGTCTTGATACGAGACTTAATTAAATAAAAATATTTGAATTTATAAGAAGAAAAGAAAAGAATTTTCTAGTTTCTATTTGAGGATTTCCTCGAAACATTTTTGTTCATTTGTTATATGATAGTTAGATGAATTTCTTATAGATCACACTCTTACTGAACAATCGTAAGTAATTCCACAGAAAGGGTGGGGCCGTCACAACTTTTCTACCACGCAGTCTTCACACTGAACTTTGCTGACCGCAGATCGCGCTCTCCGCTCTCTGCGGACATAACATCTCACCTGCAGGAGACGGTGATTTCTACTTTCGTGGCGGGGATGTTTCCGGTGATCGGGTCGAAGTCGTACACCGATGACATGTCCTCCAGCTTGTCCATAACGTCTCCCTCCATCAGCTCCATCGCAATGGCTCGGGGTGGCTCTGGTCTGATCCGGGAGGCGCACAGCCTGTCCCCGACCGAGCGCGTCGAGTCTCCGGTGACTCCAGAGACCAGATCAGAGACCCGACGGCCTCCGGTCCAACCGGGTGAGGCAGCCACTTCACAGATGTTGTAGCTGTAGAGGAGGGAGGGGGTGCACTGAGTGCAAACTGCAGAGGCGCACTTACTTAACTATCCATGTAGCATATATAAAATGTTTTCTATTTGAGATTACTGTTGCGCCCTCACCGACCGGTTGCACATCACATGGAGAGGTGGACTGCTCTCTGCGCTATGTCTTCAGTCTGTGCGCACAGCAGATCGTGTGAAGAGAAAAGACTAGATACACTCAAACCCACCCATCCTCCTCCCACACAGAATTACACTCAGTGCTGGCAACACTACCATGCCCCGGTGCTGCAGCTGTCACCCTGCAACATCCTCTGTACTCGCTGTGTGTGTGGCGGCTCCACGCATTTAATATTTAAGAGTTTATCAGAGGCGTGGTAGAAAAAAGTAGCGTGGAATAATTCCCGCCAAAGCCTCTGGATGGGAACCCCAGTGTGTCCGAATAAACCTAAAGGATCTTGAGATTGTTACGAGGAGAGTAGCAGAGCGCAAAGAATCATATTACTTTGCTTTACCTTTTTAAACTTTACTTAAGTTCACTGGTTCGTTTTAGTTGATCAGCTTCCCAAAATATTTATGTGAATCAATCTTAAAGGGAATAAATGTTTGGAACTGAAAGGTATGAAGACCGATCTCATGTATAGATATGTCTGAGAACCATTGCACTGGAGTGTCTTCAGAGAGACAAGAAAGATATTTCAGCACCAAAACACTGGACAGCTCCCAGATAAACCACCATGCTCAGTAATATGTTGTAAATAGGTCAACTGGTTTTCCCTCCCATTGTCGGGAATTTAGTCATTTTCAGTCTTGGAGCAGGAATGCTAATGGCATTTTAAGAAATGTGGTTACCAATTAAAATGTCTTCATACTGGCTGATTTAAAATCAATATTAATTTCAGGGAGCGAATTACATAGAGATTTAATGGCCACCATCCATCATTAGCCTGTTGTATGCAGCTAAGACTTGCCCCGTAAACCACATTGTAATAAATATGCTAAACTGGTGCAGCTGCCTGCCAAAGAACTGATGGGTTTGTCATTTTTGGTTCCTACTGTAAATGCAGGCTCTCACAGCGTTTTGCTGTTTATCTCTCTCATTCAGACTCACCAAATGTCTTTTTTGTGTGTCTGTATCAGAAAAGGACTTTCACACATTCATAAAATGTACAAAATCACTGGTAGTCATGAATAAACAAATAACCAGCTGTTTCACATGGCCTGCTGCTTGTATCTGAAGAGGAATCACTCATAAAAACACAGATGTAACTTTTTGGTCAATATGAAAAGAGAGACAAAAGATTTCCTGTATTATTTTCTTTCTCCTTCTCTCACTTTACAGTATCTGTGTCTCTTTGTGTCTTACTCACGCTCACACACATATCAAATAGACAGGGATGCACGCTGCTATAAAACATAATACCTACTTTCATAAATGGGTGCGGAAGCTCACATCTCTTTCCTGCATTGGGCACCTAGCGTCTGGATTCTGGAAATCAATTTACAGCAGCACAGGATGCTTCTTCCCACACAGCCCTACAGCTCAGGTTCAGAAAAACACACACATTCACACACACATTCTTTCATTGATACGTACAAAACAATGAGCACAAATAAAAACAAATTATTTTCTCATATGTCACTGAATGACCCATAAACAGAGATAAAGAGGAACACACATCTACATGTACACCTCTTTCCTCTTCAGGATGATTCATGTATTTTAAGGGCTCATTGTTTAGTGTGGGTGAGCACGTTATTGCAGATGTTCTAAAGAGTGGGTTGGCAGGAGCAGGGCCATTAAAAAAAGAGGACGAAGAAGCCCTTTACAGTTGTTATTTTGCCTTAAATATTTAAATTCTTGCAGTATCAGAAATGTAAGCATCAATGTATGTTTTACACATACACCGGGTGTCCAGATATAACAAAGTAATACTTGCCTCTTAGATGACAGCATTTTTAAAATTATGTGATATTGCAGGCTATCAGTTTTGTAATGCATTTTGTAATGCATTGATCTAGCACTTAACGCTGGTGGTGTAGTCTGGTTTGGATTCTCTGACACTTTTTCTGTATAGCAGCATATTTCTAAATTTGTTCTTTAGGAAATATATAAATAAAACCGCTGGATTTTGAGGGTTGATGAATTACACAAAGCCAGTTTTCGTTCCTAAGAAACAAACACTTCACCATGTCTGTTTCTGAATGTCTTAAGGTTCTGGCTTGTTGGGGGATCAATAGCAAAGGCCTACAAAACACTGGATATCTCCTTCAAACTATTGCCACTCAACTGCACTGGACCAGGAGGTGGTCAATGCTTTGTACAGCTGGTGACATTAATAACACCATAGGGGATTCGGTTGTCCCTTTTCTTCCTTCTCTGTCCTGTTCTCCCGGCTTCCTGCGGTTTCCTAAGCACTAATTACTGTGTTTATGCTTACTTGCGTCATGCTGTCCAAAAATATCGGCTTTCTGGAAGCAATTATGCAAAAACAGACAAACGCCCTGTCAAGCAACTAAAGCGCCTTACAACAAAATATCAGATTTTTTCCTCCCACCAACCTGGCAAATAAATACACACATTTGTTTCCTTAACCTACAGTTGTTTTAACATAATTTCAAAAAGAATTACAATAAAATCCACTAAATAATATATTTTGGCTTTCTAACCTTAGACCTTTTGCTAAATACAGGAGGTCATCAGCAAATACTAGTTAATTAGGGAAACTGTTGGTATTTTCAGCTAGCCTGTGACGCACTATTTTAAAAAGCAGTCTTTTACATCGGCTAACTATGATGTGTCAAACCCAGTATTGCTGCTGGTGGAGGCAATAGAAAATATCAGTGGGATACTACTGCAGTTACTTTTGAGGGACGAGTCCCTTCTCATTCTGCTGTTTAGGAAATGTTACATTGTAATTCTTTAGCTAAAATCTGTAAAATAGTACAAGAAAATATTTTTGATTTCATATTCTAGCACTACTAAACATACGCCCTCTAATATAAGTAACAATAAACATCCAATTTTGTCTGTCAAAGACCAAAAATAATTCTGTATACTAATTAGTGAGCCTAGAAAAGTGTATTGTTTAGCTACTTTTCCTTGAGTTGAAAAACTCATTGTGCTTCAACCTGTGAACGCTTGAAGCTCACATTGAATCTTCAGGTGTTTGTCAGAGGTTTTTCTGTGAAATGTAAGAATTCATTAACTGAACAACACAAGCTGAAGCAACACAGACAAAAAGCAAGAGATGTTTTTAATACTGTGAAGCACTGAGGCTGAAAAGGCAAATATTCAAGCATTGTCTCATTTTTGTGCAACTAATGATCAAATAGCATCAGAACATCAGTTTGGCTTTGCAAAGTACATCAAGTCCTCTCATTTATTAAAAAATTTGAAATCTAAAAATCCCCCCAATGGAAATACTGTCTATTGTCATAAATGGTGTAATGTGGAGTGATGTTCTGCACCAGAAAACAGTAGCATGCTCAAAACAGCACATGAAACAAACTTGATGCAGTAACAGAATATTAAGACCCATTTGAAGCAGCTCAAACAAACATTACCTCTGATTTTTGACCAAGCTGGATTTAATCTGACTGCTGCGGCTTTGTGTTTCTCTCTGCTTGATGACGAAGTGAGTGGGTACCTCACTTGGACTCTGTAGAGAAGCAGGGGGTTTGATAAACCACAGTTCAAAGGGGCCACATGTTCCCTCCCAGAGTGTAATCCTCCTCTGTTGCCCAGTGGATTAATCCAGAATCAAACCCCTCCTGAGCTGGAAACCATCACGGAGAAACCTTTATGGGAATGAATGCGCTGAGATTGACAAACAAACAGAAGGAGCAACAGACACACATATACAGTGCTTATGGAAAGCCTCAGCAGCCTAGGTGGCTGATTGACTGGCTAATGGCTCCTTGAGGCTGTAGCAGTGGAAATTCAAAGAACTGGATTCTGCAATAGAGTTACCAGTGATATAATCACAAAAAAATCACCACACTTTTCCTGAATAGGTCTACAGTAGATTAACAGACACTAATCATGAATGTCTTGATTAAACATTTATACCATTGCACAGGAGTTTTCCTTCTGTCGGGAGAGTTCCTCTAGGGAGGCTGCTTGAATGCTCTGCGTCTCTATTTTTACTGGTGACGCATATGTTGAGTACGTTTAGCTCTTTGCCAATAAGTGCATATTGTGGGCAGTTTAAATGAAGTGAACATTATCAGTGAGTAGCAAAGACTCCCTACAGACAAAGTTTCCACCTGGGACTGGACCATTCTGGATATGGCACAATTACACTTTATTTTGTAATTACTGCTTCTGAAACCCCGTTTAAGACTGTAGATTATGTTAGACTATATACTGTTATTAAGGGACAGATGGACAGGACATATGTGAGTTTGCAGTAACTTTGATCTTTGACCACCAAAAGCTAATCAGCGTCTCAAGTGGACATTCATCCAATTTTGAGGATATTAACTGCGTTGACAAGAATTCATATATCTGAGGTAAAATAACACTGACCTTTGACCACCAAAAACAAATTTGTTAATCATTGACTCCAAATGGATATTTATGGTAAATTTGAAGACATGGATGGAAATTGATTTCCTGTGATATCATGTTCACAAGAAAAGACAGGATGAAAAGGATGGACCTGAGGTCAGTCACATTAACCTTTGACCACTAAAATATAACCAGTTCATTTCTGAGTCCACATGGACATGTCTGGCTATCTCATTCACAACAACGGGATGTACAGACGAATGGGCAGGTCACAAACTCTGATAAACTGACAGTCTGTTAAAATGAACATGAACAAGGACACATAGAACTAAAAAACATATATAGAAAATTTAAATTTTGAAGAAAGACTGCAAAAATAATATTTGGAATGTATTTTGGGCTCCATTTTGTAATTAAAGTTGTACAGTACTTCATGAGAGCCCAAAAGCAAAATTTTATGTTTGCATTGATGTTTCAGTATTAGAATTTTTTGTGTCTTTCAGTCTATCCATCCATGTTTGAAGCAGCGCAGCTTGTTCAGGCTCCTCCTGTAGGAACGATCCTACCCCTGACAGAGCAATCCCGACAGGGCACCCATGTCGTATTATACATTTCAGTTTTTCTCTGTCCAACAGAGAAACAGTTCCAGCACATAAGTTGCAATATAATGTGTTAATTAGGGAGCATTAGAGATGCTGTGGATTGCTGTTGCTTGTTTCCTGTCTTTATGCTAAGTTAGGCTAATCATCTCCTGCCTCTAGAATCACAGTTGGTGACACCAAAGTGTCATCAATCCTCTTATATAACTGTCTAAAAGAATGACTATTTCCCCATTCCAAGGACTGTTTTAATAAAACATTACAATATTCATGAGTATTGAAAACATAGTAGGGTTAATGCCCTAAAAAACACACAGTATGTTAAAGACACTGTTTTTTCTTTTCAAGGTGAGAATTTTCAGATTTTATTGTTCTTTTATTTAAGTACAGTTTTCTATGAATCGGTCAGATGTAAACAGAGCAGCACAACTACTAGTCAGTGGGACCGTTTAGCCCCATATCTATGTGTAATATGACATGACATGTTATGTACGCTCTTGTGTCTGAATCCATTCTCAATAAGAGAGATTATGGGACCATAAAGTTTCCATTTTTACAACAGTGATAATTTATGACATGTCATTCAACTGAGACAATCCGGCTCACCCATGTACTGAAATCTTTAAAGTCGCTTTGATGTATTATAGGAAAGGATTCAGTGATGAATGCTGTCTGTGGCTTTTATAGGATGTGAATAATTGTTTTTGTTGGGATAATTATTTAAAGGGAGTTTTTAAGCACCTTTTTTACTAAAAGACACCAGATTATGTTTCAAAGGAAACAATTGTCAAGTGTCCTGATAAGAAATAAGGATGTGGATAATGTTTGACAGGACTGTTGTGTCGAAGGATCAAAGGTCCATGTGTGTTTTCCTGTTAGATCCACCTTCACAGAGGGATTTCTGTCTGGGACTGAGTGTAAGGCTGATCCAGGTAAGTGTGTCTCTGCATATACTGACAGTCAATACCTCTGTGGACCTTAAACACAATTTTCTAGCACATGTGCATCTGTTAAATCCAAAGGCTGTCCAGTGCGTGGAAACATCCCATCCTCGGCATCATGTTGGAACTGGCCTTCTACCCAGCTGTGGCACTATTGTATTTTTTTGGAGTGATGAAAGCCACACAGGGCGATAAAGTGGAGCTGAATGACCAGGCGTCAATGAACGTGTTCTGTCTGTTCGTGTTGGTACAGCCACTGTGTCTTGTGTTGGGAGGATATACTGGCATGGCTACATACCTGCTCACAGCTTTGGTTTCCTACAACTTCCTGCCATGGAGGGAGACAAAACAGCCTGCAAAGGGAAAAGAATCAAAGAAGAAGACGAAGTAGGAACAAGGATCTTACACTATGGTGATAAGACAAGAGATTGTGGTGTAAAAGAGAAAATGAAATCATGTAAAACATAAGCATGGACATTCAAAATGTTTTTACTTGAATAAATGAAATGTATTTCTACTGTGCTAAACCTTTTGCCATAAAGTATCTGCAAAACATCTTTGAGAAAGTACTTTATCCAGGGACATTCAGTCCTTTCTACAGTGGAAGTGACTCATGTTATGATTTCAAACAAAAATGGATGGATCACTGTGAAGAATCTATTCAGCAAGCAATAGTCATCATGTCTGACCTGACAAACAGAACATGAGCAAATACAAAAAATTTAACACCTTAAAGTCAAACAAATATAAAGCAATCCTTAGACTAACTGTACAATTATTTTGATTATCAATGTGTCTTTTTCACCATTTTGTGAAATATTCTTTTTGCTGAGTATGGGTGAGAAGATTAATACCACTCACATAACCTTAAGGTAAATATAAAGATACAGCCAGCACTGTACATAGTTCAAAGCTCAAAGGAAATTGATCACAGTAGCTAAACTAATTCTGTCTAGAGGTAATGAACTCAGCGTGTTGTATCTCATTTGTTTAACTTGTAAAAAACACAGTGTCAAAACAAGTTGATTGGTTCCCCATGGTAGCTAAATATGAAATGAATGCATCTATACTGACCTTTTCGTCTAAATCTTTGAAGGAAAAGGCAAATTTCCCAAAATGCGAAGCCATAGGCTACTTTAAGTAAGGAAGTTAGTGTGTCCATAGCTAAGACAGGCAGCAGATCTTTTTTTAGTCCTGTGAATTGTAATTAGCCATTTCTGTTCATCCTAATATAAAAGTAAATTGCTTTGGACTGTAAGTGAGAAAGAACTCACTGCCTCTTCTCATCCTTGACCCTGAATGAGTGAAATTTGTCACAGACTTTATAGTTGAGTTTCAATAGACAAATATTTCTACTCAGCATCATGATAACTCTATGGATACTGTGAGCTGAATGACAGAAATATTACACAACAACATGCTATACACTTTTGTGAATACTTCAGACAAAAACCTTCCACTAAAAAATCCTTGGTAAAACATTGTAGTTTTTTAATTATCCACCCATGTTCATGAATGACTGCATGACTCTCTGATGTGGCTAAGCCTGGCAGCGTAGTGTGTGTGTAAAAGCGGACTCAGAGAGAGAGTGCATAATGGGATTAGACAGTGCTATTTGGTTGATAGTCCGAGGCTTTGTTCAGCCGTTGTGCAGATGTTCACTGTGTGTATCTGTGAAACAGTGGGAATTTTTTTGAACATGTTTATTACTTTCCTCTGCGTTAAAATGCGTCTTTGAGCTCATCTTGTATGATGTAAATGTTCCAATTTCCGGTTGTATATCTGTCCCTTACAGCCTCGCTCCTTTATTTTTCCTGTAAATTCATGTTGGATAAATGTTATTTGTGAATTTAAAGGTGTACAGTATGTTTGTGAACAGTGTTTTTTACAGTTTTTACCTGTTGTATCTTCTTTGCAGATTATCTATTTGTGTGAGAAAATTGTTAGATTTAACTCTCAACATGCTTGTTTCATGTGACCTGTGTATATGCAGGCCAAGAATCCAAAACCAATGAGCTGAAAGAAGCTAAAACTCATCATAGAGCTGAAGGGTGATGGTTTGAAGTGACATGAGTCACTCTTATACATGTATATATACTATTTATAATATACATATGGATATATGCTTTATTAGATGATGATCTGTTAGTCAAACTAATATCATGCTGAAAAACAACTTTTTCAGGAGATCAACAACCTCCAGTTAATATTGACTGCTTCCTGCAGACATAAGTAGGCTGCCAACTTTGTCTCAACCAGGAACCCTTGAACAATGGGTGTTTAGTAGGCGATGTGCTAACATCACATGCTAACATGTTCTAATTATCAATACAAAGTATTCTTTAGGCTGATGGATGTCCTTGAGGACTAACTTCCTAACAGTACAAGTTGGTTATATTGTTGATAATGCAGCAGCTTCACTATACACTTATATACTGTATATATATATATACATATATATATAGCCAGAGTTCTGACTGGAATTAGTAAGAGAGCTGAGCTCACATTTCTACATTACACTACTACATTAGTTTCCCTCCATTGGCTCCCTGTAAAATTCAGCATAGAATTTAAAATCCTTCTCCTCACTTATAAAGCACTTAATGATCAAGCTCCTTCATAACTTAAAGACCTCATAGTACCATGTCATCCCAACAGAACACTTTACTCTCAGAGTGCAGGTCTACACGTGTTTCCTAGAGTTTCTAAATGTAGAATAGGAGGCAGAGCCTTTAGCTATCAAGGTCCTCTCTTGTGGAACCAGCTCCCAGTTCAGATTCGGAAGCAGACACACTCTCTACTTTTAGGATTAGGTTTAAAACCTTCTTTTGATAAAGCTTATAGTGAGAGCTGGTTCAGGTGACTCTGAACCGTCTCTTAGTTATGTTGCTATAGATTTAGACTGCGGGGGGACCTCCCTTGAAACACCAGGCTCCTACCCTCTCCATCTACTCACTGCTTGTCATCAACTTTGTGTCTTCTTTCTCTCATAGTTGTGGTTCACCCTCTCTCTCTCTCTCTTTTTGTTGTTGTTGTCGTCGTCGTCTCTCTTTCTTTCCAGTCACCCAACTGGTCAGATGGCCACCCACCCTGAGTCTGTTTCTGCTTGAGGTTTATTCCATTAAAGGGAATTAAAGGGAGTTTTTTATGTCCATTGTTGCCTAGTGCTTGTCCAGGATAATTTGGTGGGTTTTCTATGCAGTATAATTCCATATAGTTGTATTGTTAAAGATTACATAATAAAGTGCCTTGAGATTACTTTTGTTGTGAATGGCACTATATAAATAAAATGAATTGAATTAAAATTGGTTTTGCATGTATGTCATCATAAACCAAACTACTGGAGAAAATGAAGTTTTGTCATCTCCTCCCACATGTACACACAAACACACCCCATATTCCCATAGTTCTCCCACATTTTCATTGCATTCCCATGTGCAGACAATAAAATCTATTCTATTCTATTCTATTCTATGATGAATCTACCAATTTCATCACAGTCCCTGAAAATGTGTTTACAGATTTATAACCCACTGAGACTGCCATCCCTACTAAATAAAAATATTTTCACATGTGATACTAGAGGTAAATTCATTTTAGTTTATTCACACAGTGAATGAGGGACATTTACTATTCTCTAGATGTATTTGGTTGAATATCAAAAAGTAAATATTTTTACAGAGTGATTGATAGTATATTAGATAGACCAGGTAAGAACAAACTTACTGGAGCATTGTAGTGTAACGAAACAGACAAAGACATTCAAATGAAATTTCATACTTGGAACACATACAGCGGGGACATGACATGGTTTGTGAATGGATGTTTATTTGTTTGTGAGTGGCATCTTCAAATTGTTTTTGCCTTCTCGGCAGCAGTAATGGCCATCGTACATCACAGTGCTTGTGTCTCCCATCGCGGCTAGGACAAGCGCAGCTCGACACAACTTAATGATCAGAGTTTGCAAAGGAAATGAAGATGTATGAGTTGAGTCTGTAGCTATCTGCTACCCAGAAGGAGAAAGAAATGGCTCTGCATGAAAAACATCCCCACATGCCTACATCTCATCCCTTTTAACCTGTTTGTTTATGCTGAGTGACTTGTAAATGTGTCGTCCATCAGTAAAGTAAGGATCATTTCTTTAGCTCCTTTGGTCTTAGTATCAGACAAAAGAAATAAGCAGCCAAGTGCTGCACTATACTATAACAAGCCCAATCACTTTGGTAAAAAAAAGTTCAGAAAAGCAGGTGTTATCTGAATTTTATTTATCCAAACTGCCACTCCGTGGTTATTTTTATTATAAATGAATATGCGCATTACTTTCTCAGTTGGTCTATAAAATGTCACAAAATTGGGAAGAATACTGTTTATGCTATAACTGTTTATGCTGTTTTATGCGACCAGTTGTCCAAAACTCAAGGCATGCAATTTACAATGATATAATACAGACTGAAGTACCAAACGTTAATATTTGAGAAGCTGAAACCATCAAATGGAAGTAAAAAAAACAGACTACAGATCAACATATAATATACAAAATCTGATCTGGGATTTTGCATTCTACTAAATTCATCACACCAGAAGGCAAAACAATTAGTTGGTTTCAACTTGTTTATTTTTTGAGTGAATGTTGGATCCTCCATTAAATAAATATTTACATTATTTACAGTTGAAACTTTCTTTACACCGCTTGGTTACATGCATATTGTCATATATATAAACTGTACACCATTTACACTTTTAAGAGGGAATAGTCCAATAAAAGGCACAAATGACCTTTGACCCTGCAATTTTGTCCCACGAGTACATATTTGACAGACATTGCCACATACTGTGCTATCATATGTGAGTTTAATATGACAACACAGACAAACTACTTGAGCAGCTGTAGACAAGGTGTGTTAGTGTGTGATAGTGATTCACTGCCAACAACAGAGCAGTTAAGTGCCCTCTTGATTGTGTCCAAAAGCAATCCCATCCCTCAGCAGCCTGAGGCAAAGTTCAGAGTCTTTTTACCCATAATGATAAAGCAAGCAGGGATGTCCTCTGGCTTAGAACAGAAATCTACAGTCTGTAGGACAATCTACAATCCTCTCAATGTATCTGTTACAGATTCAGGATATTAGGTAAATGATTATCAATGTCCCACACACGCACATTCTGCTTCTTTAAGGCAGTAAGGCCTGTTGGCTGAGGCACAAGGCTGAAGCTGAGATGCTGACTACTAAGGTTTATGTCCTAGGTAGTCGTAAGATGGTTAAGCTATGCTGGGTGGGAAGTGCTAAAGGTGGTAATCACACAATCAGTTTGACTGGCAGATTGACTCATAGGCTGCTCTGGGTCTAATATAAATGTCCAGGCAGACTTGTTAAACCCACTACACACTGAATTTTAAGGTTTTTGCTTGTCATGTTCAGTCTGTATTTTACTTTCAGCCAAGTGAACATTCACTAAAATCTTCCCCTTAACAGCAACTGTCCAGCTACAGTAAAGGTACCTGGGCACATTGTCAAGCTTTGGATGCTGCAAGCGAGTGCGTGAGAGCCTATTATTAACACTTCGTAGCTAAAGAAATTTAGTTGCGTACATTTTTATCCTTTACAAAACTAAAACCACTAGAGCAAAAGCTTAAGTAATAGAAAAAACAGAGTCTCTATCTAACTTGCATATGCTAACGTGTCTCATTAAATTTGTTACTACCTAGAGAAGAATCCCTGCTTTATTTACAAGACAAAGGGTCATATCATTAACAACACTATTATGTGACATGACAAGAAAACCCACTGCTAGTGGCTATTCTGCTTTGAATTTGGTTTGCGTAAACATATTCCAGCCAAACAATGCATTAGAGAGCTTAAGTTTTCCACATTCCTCAGTCAAAATATAAAACACATCAGAGATCTCTGTATTTTTGTAGATTCTTTGCATTAGCTGTTGACTGTTCATACATCAACAAAATCGCAAATGGATGGTTATTATTTATATTTACTCTGGTAAAAGTAAATAATACTTTGTAAATAAATGTGTGCTCTACAAATTTACTGTAACTACTGTTATCCTTGTTGAAGAAATCTTTTCTATTTAGTAGAAGCCTTCTGATAACTTGTTTTAAATTATCACACGGCACATTGTAAATTACACGAGCTGTGTGAGAATGGAAAACCTAATAGGCATAACAACATTAACCAAAGCTGGCAGGGATTATCGAATGGTCAGTTTACTCTGTGGTGAAGTGTCCCATAGTGCTACTTTACACATCTTTTTAAAATCACTGGGAGGCACCAAAAACCTGAAGTTTTAAATTTTATTACTAACAGGGGCTAAAGGACATTTTTCCATGCTAGAGAGCATTTTCACCAGCTGTTGTACCAATTCTGGATCAGAGGAGAGTATTTATCAATCAATCAGAGCTTTTATATTAACTAAATATAAAAGATCTTCTTAGAGCAATAAATACATCATCATAGGATTTTTAGACCCCTAAAAATGTTTCAGCATTGACTTTATAAATCTTGAGTCTGTTGCACACTAATACATTTGTGACAATATCATTTTCTAATAGGACATTTCACCGGGCAAAATTATTAGTTAATTGTTGCAGGAGAATTAGATTAATGTTATATGTTGTCATCATGGGTCTGAGGTTCATAGAGTAATAAAACTTTCTACAAAGTTTTGCATGCTGCTCTGTCGAAGTGAAAATTCTCATTCTCAAGTAAACTTTTTAAATATAAAAAAGGACATATTGCGGACCACGTCTTGACAGTTACTTTTCCTATTGTATTAGCACTAACATTATCACTGATTTCTAACCCTACTGTTGAGCTAAACAGAATCATTCCTTTTAGTACAGTTTCAGAAGTTTAAACATTGTTTGGGACTCACAAACTGTTTGGCTTTGTAAACAAAGTCAGAAACGAGGCTTAATAAATATGTGGAAAACAGCTTGTAAGGTATTCACAGCAATGTTCATTTTCCAAAGTGCATGTAAACCCTAACTTGCAGAGATCACACTGAGTTTGACTGATGACAAAGAAGTCAGTTTACCTCAAATGAATCTCTGCTGTAATATTGAAAAGGTATGACACATTTATTTACACTTGATCAAGTAATGAAGTGGTGCTGACATCAGCTGAAATGCTACCTCAGGGCTTGGGGGCCAGATAATAATTTAGTGCTTCTATCTGGTTATAACAAATCTTCCAGCAGAGCATCTTTTGCAAAACATTCTTTACATTTTTGTAACAGATGTTATGTATTTTGCTGACAATTCTCACAATACCAACAATGTGCCCAATCATTTTGATAGTCAATTCAGTCAGGTGGATATCCTAATATTAAGACTGACAATACACACAGAAAATTGTCCACTGAACACCTATGTCCTGAGATGTTCAATCAACTGATGAGAACCACTAACACTGTGCATCCTTCAGCACATTCACAAGCATAGGGCACCTAAGAGAGTGCTTAAGCTACAGTACAAGATCTGTAGCAATAAGTTAAGAGTATGAAAAGACATAAAGCCTGTGTTGGCATTGTTATCACATGAAAGACAAGTTGGTAAGAAGCATCCATTTGGCAATTTGGCACAGATAAATACATAGTGTACAGAGAAGGGCCCAGTGGAGGCTGTGTACAACCAGTTAGGTTATACAGATTCTTTTCCTACTGACCACCTTTTGTACCGCTAGCTCTAAACTATTATACAAATATAATATTTTATACATATATTAAACAAGTTATTATGGCCATAAATGAGTGCACATTTTTTCTGAGTTGAAAGTTTTTTTAGCTTTGGCCAGAATGGCAAGATATTAATTTGAGATGTGTATATTTTGTACAGAAAAGCACAGTACATTGATAAAGAGTAAAAAGAATCAAACGCAAAACATGAGAGTATTTTACAAAACAGGGTGAGAGTACCTTTTTTCTCAAAGTAACAAAAAATGTCTGAAACAAGGCATTTCAAGGCGATTCAAAGAGCTACCTAAATTCACAGGGTCAATTAATGACTAAAGCAAGACTAAACTCCTTCAATCTTTACCTGAGTTTCTAAGCATAGCAAAATAGTTAAACCAAGAACACTTCACTTCAACAAATGATTCCCATCCACGCCATTGCATCCACGCCCTCCTATAAAACCAAAACCCACATCATTGCTTTTGGAAAGTGAAACTCATGTTGTAACATTAAAGATCAGCAGTACGTATAAACTTGTCAGAAGAGAGAAGGAGGAGAATTTGCCCTAAGGATGGAAAGAAAAGTATTAACAAAACTGAGCACCTGCTGCTTCATGATCCAAGCTTTGTTGAATTAAGCCACATAAGCTTAAAATCTTTTAAAAGTGCACTAAATCACAAAGTATTTTTTTTCAACAGAGGGAATGAGATTTCAGAGCTGCATGAAAATTAACTGTGATCCTGTGATACAAACAAACATGAATAAGGTTTTAATAAAGCAGTAAGACAACTGTACTCAATGACTAGCAGTTTTTAAATGCTGTGAGTCATTTTGGAGAAATAGAAAATTTCCCAAGTTCATAAACACAAAGTGAATGCTTGTTATTATCTGATTGTAGAAGCATCGAGCAACAAAGAGATAGCTGAACTGACTGACTTGTGTTATTACTGTTGCCTGTAGGTGTGTGAATGCTTGTGTATGTCAGTAGAGTGCTGCAGTACTGAATTTATTTCATTACAGAGACACTAAATCAACACAGTGAGGGATGCCAAGACCTACCAGGCAAGGCGGATAACCGAAACATCCGCAGAAATCTTGTGTTTGTGTCCACAGTTTGTGCATATGTACATGTTGCCCACACATGTAATGTGCCATATAAACAGATTTTAACATCAGTGAACATGTACTGAAGTTTCTTCCTGTCTTTAAATGTAGCAGCAAATAGTGGGTGGAAGAAAAGTGGATTTTATAAAGAAAACCCTCTGTGTTATGACCTACTTTCACCCAAGTAATCCTGCCTGAAAAGCAGCCAGTAGAGCTATGAGAGCTCTAATGAAATTGGCTTCCTGGAGAAGTTAAGTATTTAGGAAGGAGATGGACTCTTCGGCAAGACTGGACACTCTGACACCAGCGGTAACCTTAAAGATCAGAGTGGAGCTCAAAGCAGGTAGGGGTAAACTGGCAAGGCTCCTATTACCATTTGCAGGGCAGGCAAACGGCAGGGATGGGCCACATACTGTATTGTATAATGATATGGCACTTTGGCCTCAATGGAGTACCTGACTCACAAATGTGTGAGGAGTGTGTACTTTGGATATGGACTGTTTGTGTCATGTGCATCTGCAGGGATGTTTCTTATATTCGGCAAAGTTAGCACTTTACAGAGCACATAATACAATCTGGTCAGATCCTCCGGGTCCAGTGCTACCTTAGTTGTGCTGCTGGATGTGTGCTTTGCTGTTTGCAAGGTCAGCAGCTAGACAGTCTGATAGCCAGAGGGCCACAGAGGACACATCCACACAGAGATGAAGAGTCAGGTATTAAATGAAGACTTCAAAATGTTAAGCACCAGGTATTTGTACATGGAGACCCGTAAAACTGTTCCCTCCCACCTCGTGCCAAAGTCCAAAACAACTGAGGTAGGGAAAATAATAAATTAATGAAAGTCGTTAAAAAAATGAAACACAACTTGAACACAGTAAAGTTTCAGTGGTATGCTGAGAGAAGCTCGGACTAAAAGAGAGCACTTCTCGACTAAAGTACAATACATCACGAGATGGTCAAAGGAGAAATCTTGAAATGATGTCTAAACAAGATCAGCTGTCATTCAGTGATGATCCACCACGAAGAACACGTCGTGCTCACAGTGGTAATGAGCACCATTTTGAATGAAGAACAGAGGTTCAGTTTGTTATGTAGCATTGCTCAGCAGTCCCATCTTCAGACCATAGATACATGAATGTACACGTCTTTTAACAATTTCATTTGTAACTGTTCCGCGTGGATCCTGAAACCTCTGTGAAAGAACAGAAGGACACTTTTTCTTTTCCTTTTAATACCGTATGTTTTTGTGTCAGGAGAGAAATTGTTCAGCCTTGTGTATCCACGGCTGGGAAGATCCAGTTTATCCTGTCCAAGTAGGATCACACCTGAATGGCACTTTCAAATTGGCAGTAAAAAATCTGAAAGGCAAATTGTTATTTTTGCCTTTGAATATATTCCACCCCAGCTTTGTCATTTTGCACCACGACAAAGAAAAAAAACACCTCGATTGCCTGGGAAGCTGTGATGTCAGTGTCACATCTCATTGCTAGAAGTGAGCAGGTCACAGATCAGTGGCTGAAGTTGCACCAAGTTGGCTGACGAAGGAATCACAGTCACTTTGGATGTCACCTCTTCCTCCACGCCTTTGACAGCCAGATCTTCACTGTCTTGTCGCTAGAGAGAAAGAGGGAGAGAGAGAGGGGGGATGATGAGCAAAGGAAAGCAAGGAGAGCACAACAAAAGGAGAAAATAACAGAACATCAATCAGGCAGTCTTCCTTTTCAGAACAACCCATTGTACATCAGGCACAACACAAAAAGACTGACTTCAAAGTTCCCCACACACACACACACACACAGACACACACACTTCATTAAAGACCCTTCTCCACAGTGTCAGTGAAAAACACATCTCTCCAACCTCACAGAAAAGCGTAGAACTAAGTATAATTCATAACTCATAAATTGAATCAACCTGCCCACCACTCTACTCCCAGCTGACCAGGGAATTTAATTTTCACCTCCATGCACATTTCCACAGTCATAACATCTTGTACAAGTCAATTATGGAGTGGCAAACTGTGAAAAAAGTTGAAATCCAGCATGTTGGTCTTTATGCACAATACAGTTATGAATGTAAATTTTCGTATATTTATACATTCTACAGTTTTATACAGTAAATCACTGCATACAGATCTGGTGGTGACGCATCCTCATAACAGTTACAATGTACAGAACCTTTTCGTCTAGAATCAGCTTCAGTTTGCAATCCATTAAACTAAAAGTAGATACAATTTTTAAAAATGGAAGCAGCTTGATGATTTTGACCGTGAAATTAATTCACACAGATATCAAACATAATTAAATAAATGCATATTTTACCTACCATATATTTTTAGAATTGCAATTATTTGTTTCACTGAATAAGACCTTTTGCTTGTTATTTGGTCTATTTGTACAGGATTTTGAATGTTTCTGGGTCTGTAAATGTTTTTATTTAATTATAGATTTAAAGACTACTCTGACATGTTTATGGATTAAATTAGTCGTGAACGTATTTATTTATTGTTTTGACTTTTATGTTTATGGCCAGTGGAACACTGGTTTCATTAAGTGGAAGCTAATGGGGAGTCCAATAAAACCCATAATTGCACAAAAAGGCATCACATTATTCAACACAAGGTTTAACAATTAGCAATATGTTTGGCTAGTATCAAAGGTATATCAGTGGATTGTGTATGTGAGGTATTGGTGAATACATTAAAAAAAATGGTTTGACATTTGGAGAAATATGTGAAACCATTACAACCTCCCAGAGAAACTTCTTCTTCCTTGACCAGAGTTAGATGAGCACCGATGAAGCTAAAACCAGCAGGGGGTTACTGTAGATTAGCTTAAAGACAGACACCAGCAGAAACAGCTGACTGAGCTCTGATGAGAGGCGTGAAAATCCGACTGACCAGCATCACCGAACATTCATTATTATCTTGTCTTAATCCCAACACAAAAATCTAAATCAAGCTGCAGTTTGGGGGGGG
>OMLM01003529.1:267774-278836 GCA_900302695.1 Helostoma temminkii
AATCTGTGTTGAAATGTTTTGATTTTTTATTTTTATTCTTAAAAATTAGTCTTAAACTAAATTAGTCTCTTAGTCTTAAACAGTTATCAAAATGCGTTTAACTTTCTATCAATCATGAAATGAACAATAAAAACTATCGTGGAAATAAAGCAGTCGTTTGAATTGTGTATCATCACCGACAGGAAGGATCTTACCATAATAATGTACCAAAGCCCTCAGGGTTGCCCTCCGTCTACATATATCATAGAAAGGCTAGATTCTCTCACTGAATAATAAGGGTCAAAAGACCATAAATTAATGGCCTCAGGGATAAATGCTCTCTGCATGTTTCTACCTGCTGGCACACAGCACTTAATGTCATGATCAGCCCAAAGCACACTTATTAAGTTATAATTTCTCAGCTTTTGATGAAACTGTCAGAAAGATAGTACTTCTAGTATATGTTTATTATTGAGGTCACAATGAGTGGTGGTGTCGTACCGCAGTGTATCATATGAAAAGGTGTTTCTATTGTACAGGTACACCTAATACGTGAGTTGGATCAGTGAGTGTATATTTAAACACTAACACACCTGTGTGAGCTCCTGCTGTTGCAGGTCCCACTTCTTGATGCCGTTGTCCCTCGACCCACTGAACAGAACATCTCTCTGCACAGCCAAACACTCAATACCATCATAATGAGGAGGCTCGAAGTTATGAGCTGGACCTATGTTTCCCAGAGTTCCCTCTGCTACATCAAACACCTGAGAACAGGAAGCGGACGATAAGAAAAAATGAACATATTGGTGACTTATGTGGTAGATCAAAGTTGGAAGTTGACTCTGATATCCAAATATGAGTGTGTTAGATACCTTGACATAATGGTCTTTGGAGCCAGTGATAACTTGGTCTTTGCCCAGCAAAGACTTTCCCACCGTTAGACACATGACGGAGCCAATGTGGCCTGTCAGCTTCCCCATCGCTTGCATCCTACACACACGCATCAAAAGAGGAGAATCAAAGCTCTGGGAAATTCATCTGACTTTCAAGGTGCCTCTTTAACTGAATGAAATCACTTCCACCTTGCGAGTGCAGTAAAACCACTGAGACACAGCAATGCCATAGGCAGAAATGGTACTGAAGAAATGTTTAATACATTCATTTTTCATTTCCAGGGGATTCTTATGCATCATTAAATGAGTCTGAGGCTCTCAGCATAAACTGTCTGGTCCAATACTCAAATTATTTTCATCTAGACACAGAAACAGAGGAAAAGACCACACTGCAGTCATAAATATGTTCCTTGAAGAAAACATGTTCATGTTTCCTATAACCAGTTCTGGGTTGCTGTGGTTTCTTTTCATGTCCTTTTATCTCCACTGTCAGATGTTAATCAGCTTCCTAGTTAATTAACATCTGTCTAGTGAATATAGAAAACTATATCCATGTATAAAATTATTTCGACATGGCTGAAGAAACAAACTGCACAAATTAATCTATGAGAGAACTAAACATCAGTAAAATTAATAGAATGAATGAATATATTAATAAATTAATGGATGGTCTGAATACTTCAATAAGTGGATGAACAGTTCAATGAATAAATAATTCAGTAAATGAATTAATAAATGACAGGTGTACCTGTTGAGGTCCCACATGCGAACAGTGTTTCCAGCAGCAGCATAGAGCTCTGATCCTGACAGATTGAGAGCAATCTGATTTATTTGGCATTCACCTTGTGCGAAGGTTATTGTGCGGGTGGTGGTGCCTGCACAAGCATCACCTGAAACCACCTGTCCTGACGAACTGTGAGGGTTAAAAGAAGTCAGACAGTGCAACAGATAAGAAACAAATAGAAAACAAGTAGAAAGTGCAATGAGCAGCATTTTGCAATTTTCCTCTAGATGCAATTCACATCCAATTTTCCCTCGTTTAATTTCTTCTCTGCCACTTGAAACACATCACTGAACAGAAAAGCATATCCTAAATCCCTTCAATCAAATATCTAAGCTGCTATTTCTCCAAACTGCTCCATCTGTCTGGCAGCAGGGGGGAAACTTACGTGAGCGTGCGGACACACTTGGCAGAATCGCGGATGTCCCACACTTTGATGTAGGAAGTGGAGACGGAGAAGACTAGACAGGAGGAAGGACAGTATTTGACTGACACCACATTGTTGGGGTGGCCTTTGAGGGTGACAATCTCTTGACCTGTGACCAGGTTCCACATCTTACAGGTACGATCTGGCAAGCAAAAGGAAGTTCAAATACTCATGAGAGAAACTCAGCATGGGGTGACTGCATGAATTCTAGATCAGTTGACTGAATTCCTGCAATTGTTACTTGCTATTATTGATACTTGCCACATTGTCGGTTATGAAACCTTTTTGATATTCTTAAAGAAAAAAAAATAACACTTAATTCATATTAAACTAATAGTTTTCATTTTGGGCTACCTTAGCTTGATACAAAGCCAAAGGAAGCAGGTGGGTGAAAACATCTGGTTCTCTCCAATACAAAAATAAATCCACCTACATCTCTAAAGCTTAAAAATTAACATCTTGTTTGGTTAATGAATACTGTTTCTGTTTTTGTGCAGCTTGAAGAAACAGTTCAACTATATAGAAGGTATGCTCATTGTCTTTTCTTGCCAGCCTTTAGTGACACCACTCTCACACCTTTGTAGTAATATAGAGCTACAGGCAATTAGCAAAAGACAGGACAGGAAGCTGTCTTCATGCTAAGGCTGGAGTCACGCTGTGTTAACAGTCCAAAGACAAAATCAGCCTACCATGATCTTTAAACCTTGGGCATTAATGTGCTCTTTTATGTTTTGTGATCTATAAAACACACTGTTGTCTATTACACAACATTTTTACACCTACAAATAAGATGTAATGCTACCTTTGGACAAATTTAAACTAACCATTTCCTCTTATTTTGAGAGTTTATGCTAAGCTACGCTAATCTGCTCATGGCTACAGCTCCATACATGAGCCATATGTAAGAGTAGCATCAATCTTCCTCTTGAAGAACAACAGAATATGAACAAATACCTTCATGGTTTAAATAGTTTGGAATGGCAGACTATCCAGTCACCTTGTTATTAACTTCAAGTGAATAAGATCAATTTGAATCCATCTTTAAAATGAAATATACAAATCTACATGCTACAAATTACGTAACATTACAAACCAATCCCCTGGCAGTGCAGTATACTGCACAGTAAGTGAAATACTGTTTAAAGGCACTCCTAACAACACACTGAGTGATGTGTGTACCTTTTGATCCAGTGAACAGCAGCTCATCTGTAGCATCGACACACAAGACTGGCTTTGAATGGCCCTCGGCCACAGAGATGCACTGCAAGGGTGCCGTCCGACCACCCTTCACACCCCCGATGGGATTGATCACACCCCTGAAAATTACACATACAAACATACAGAATCAATCTCATATCAGTATCAGACATTTGATGATGATTTCCTTTCACATATGTAGAGATGTCTGCATTGTAAGACACTGGCTGACTACAAACATGCACACAGAAACACAAATATTATTATCATTATTTTCATTATACATATACATAGATGACATAAACCCATACAACCCTCACTGAATACATTGAGATGATGTGCTGCCCTAAAGATTATGTCTACACACATACATACTTCCCTGGCCTATCCCGCTTCCCCCTACCTCCCTTCTTTTTATTGCGGATCAGCTTAATTAAGGCCTTACAACATTAACAACAGCCACCACCCACATATACACAAACACACACAGCTTCACTTCCTATAATATGTGAACTCAATCACTCTTGCTGAACCACTACCCCCCTCCCTCTTCCCAGTCTATGTCCCAATGACAAGACAGAGTCCCAGAGTGCCTGGAGAGCAGTGAGCAGAGTGAGAAAGAACAGGGAAAGGGTGAGAAGAAGATAGAGGAATGTGGGAAAATTGGTCCCTGGTGGGCTTCTTAATAACATGAGTGGTGGTTAGTGTGTATGTGCATGGGAAAGAGTGAGGTTGAGAGCAAAAACTGTGGGAGAGGCAGAAGATGTGAGGAGGAAAAACAGAATCTATGATTACACACAAAACTTGGGACAGATTTGTTTCTGCATAAAATGAGCAAAATACAGAAATGTGTGCTTGAAATTTGTCAGTGTTCTGTGCCTGTATGTACACTGATGTCACAGTGTGAAAACACACACACAAATACACACGTCAAATAAAAAATTAAACACCAAACCATACTGTTTTTGAATCTTTTTTACAGTGCAAAAAATGCCAACCAAAATCAAAAACTGTCAATCACCAGCCAGTAAAAAAGATTGCATGCATGTCTGCCAAGTGTCACAAAACACAAAAGAGAACCAACTTGCACAGAATAAGCTCAACACAATTGTTAACAACAGGCCACAGCCTTGAAGGCCAACTCCAAAGCAGCCGGCAACTCAAAAATAAACTAGAGCACATCTTCCTGAGACGTTAGCATCACACATGCAGCATCCATTCTCTTCCAGTCAGGTGGGAGCTGACTCTCAGAGCAGCATCTCCACAGCTAATCTCTGTTTGAGGCACAGGGAAACAGGGTTGGGGTACATGTGGGTAAATAGAAAGATGCAACAAGATGACAACAAATTATCACATTGTCAGCTTCTGCAGGGCTGCAAACCTGACTATGATGGTAAGTTTATGAAAAGTGAAGTAAAGACAGCAACACATGCAATCTGTCCCTCAATGCGAAGACTGGTCATTGAAAAAAAAAAGGTATTTATTTGATAAAATAGGAGGAAGCCATAAGAATGAATGTTTTATTAATGTAGTTTATTGATAAATTCAGAGGGCGAGAATCATTTGGAGCATTGCAGCTGAATGAACCTTATCACTCTTGAGACTGTGGAGCCAACCGTGTTATCTGTCGACACCACTGATCGACCTCTTCATTGTTACTTATTCTCTCCGTTTTCTTTGTATTAAAGCCATAATTGAAACCCTTAAACAAAGAAACTATTAACATACTGAATAGAACACACTTCATACATTATCTGATACTTACAGTTTACTTGTTAGGACATTATTTTACACTTTCAGTCTTTGCTTTATCTAAGGACATTAGTAAGATACGTTTACTCACTATGCTTAATGCAGCACTCTATTTCTTACATCAGTGTGCTGCTCCAAATGTTCCAAATTGTTCCCTCTCTATCAGAGTCTGCAGAAGATATCATAGTGTGCTGTGTTATGCACTATGTAAGAGCTGCTAATGGATGTTGCAGAGCCAAGCACCAAGAGACCAGGAGACTAATGAAAACATGGAGGGACATCAGTGTGTACTCTCTGCAGTACACAGAAAAACAGACATAAGGACCGCAGTGAGAGGTGCATCTATTTGAGTGTGTGTGTGACAGCACACTGTTCTATCATTATTATATAATTATATACTATTTGTCTCAACGACATTTGACATTTTGGGTAATAAGATTGCTGTCTTTAAATTTAGCTTAACGTTAAGAAACAGCTGGAAACAGCTGCCCTGACTTTGCTCCAAAGTAACAAAATCCACCAAACTAGCACACACACACACGTAAAGTCGAATAACTCATTATCAAATACATGATGTTTAATACTTACAAAAAAACAAACAATAAAAACTAGATTTAGCACTTGTTTCCAGTCTAAGCTAAGTTAACTGGTGACTGATGATAGCTTTATGTTTTCCCTAACAGATCTTAGGATGGTATAAATATTCTCATCTAACTCCCAGCAAGAAAATGACAACATGTCAAAAGAGTTTCTTTAACTTCTATGTGAAGGAGAAGTGAGTAGCTGTGCTTAGCTTCCAGGTATTCAGCTAAACATCTGGTTTTTACCACAATCATGAGGAAATTTTATTAAAATGTGCACCTTTAGTCAGTATGATTGTTATTCCAAGTGATTAGGTTCATTTAGGTCTTTCATGCAAGCAACACCACAGAGAAAAACATCGGGTGGAATAGTCAGCATATCAATGGATGTGGTTAGGAGATGCACCACAATAACCCCACACAGAGAGGGAGAAAAGGGAGATGGAGGAGGTGAAGAGATCAGACGAGCCACTGTCTACTAGTGAAGATGATATGGCACCAGGTGAGTTAACAGGCAGATGGGAAAACAGAGCGACAGACATGGTTCCTCTACCTGAGCACCTCGGAGAGCGAGGAGTCGCTGTCATCCGACCTGGAGGCAGAAGAGGAGCAAGGAGAGGGAGGGGTAGGGTGGGAAGAGGAAAGGGTTAACCACGCTTAGGAAAGACAGAAGGGTTACTTGCAAAGGGTTAAAGGACTAGAGGAGGGTTTTAGATATAAAGCAGAAAGCAAACAGGCAGGAAAGCTCAGTCAACAATAGAGCTTGTCCAGTGATTAACAGCAGTTTGACATGAAATGTGTTTTCTCTCGAGGGTAACCACTGAACAGACTGTATTCTTTGACCAGTGTCTGCAGATGTTGTACTTGGTAAAGCATTTTACCCTAGGTACACCCACACTATGCAAAGGCTGGTTTAGTGGACATTTCCCTAGTGGCTTTAGGGCTAACATTAAAAGTTAAAAGAAATAGCTGATAGTGAAGAGTTTGACACTTTGGGAAGCCTGCTTATTCACTTTATTGCTGAGAGTTGGATGATGAGATTCATACCATTTTACTGTCTGTCCCTTGTGTCTGTACATTCAATAAGAAGCTATGGCCTGCAGTCATTGAGCTAAGCATGAATACTAGAAACAAAAGGCATGTCCAAGGGCAATAAAATCTCTCCACAAGCACATCAGACAGCCACTAATTATTATACTGCATTTTACTGACTCCAGTAAAAACATGCGAAGAAACAACTATTTGTGGTTCTACAGTGGGCTATGTGCAAAATAAACTGCTAATAGGCCAGCTTTGTTATAATTGGACTTATACTAAGCTAAAAGCTGCTGACTGTAGCTTCATATTTCATATACACATGTAAGCGTGGTCTCAATCTTCTCATCTAATTCTCAACAAGAAAGTGAATTTCTGTATTTCCCAAAATACCAAACTCTTCATTTAAAACAAATGAGAAAAGGGAACTGAAAGGTATTGTAAAGGGAGGCTGTCAAAGAGGAAGCACTGATGCCAAGACAGTCATACACAGAGGTCTGCACCATTACATTTTCCACCCTCTATGTATAACTCCCATTATGTCAGTGTACCCTCCTACATCTACTTATTTCAGTCATAATCAGGGAATTAGTACAGGAAAGGGCATAAGGGATCACAAACAGGGTTAACAGATGGGTAAAAAACTGTTGATTGAAGGATAAGGGTGTCATTCACACACACCTGCTCAAAGGTGCCAAGGGAAATCCAATCCACATCCATACCTCCACAATAGCTCAAAGGGAAATGCTGCTATGTGGGTAACGGTGCAATAAAAGTGTTATTATATCGGTTATATAGTTTGTCACCATGAGATCCTTCACTTTAAACTCTGAACATAAAATAATAAAACAAAAAGCGGCTCTGTATGTATCTGGAGGGAACAACAATTCCTCCAATTCTTTGCATTTACTGCCGGTCATGGTGGATATTAGCACAGTGATCATAGACGCTTAATACAAAGTCCTCTTAAAATTCATTGGTTTTAGAGGATGCAAATGTAATGTGAAGATTAAAACCATAGATCTGGGATTCACATCCTCTTTATCCAAAAGACAACAAGAAAACTTTGGTTAAGATTAATTTTCCTAAAACAAATCCATGTCAAATATTTGCTGCCAGTCTCATAGGCAACCAACGTATTCAATGTGAAACCATCAACAAAACAGAAGCAGAGCACAATATGATGTTTTTGTGTGGATACTGCAGTATCCATACAAAAACATCATAATGCATTTTAACAAGTTTGAACTTTCATCCAGTTACACACATTTCTTACAGACAAGTCATACTTAAATTATTTTTTTAATAAAGTGTCTTCATCTGGCCGTGCATTTATGCTTCTGGTGATGAACTACAGCAGTGTTTGTAATGTTAGAGCGTCTAAATAAAATACTTCTAATAATGAATCTTTGGTAAAAACTGCTTTATGCAGTGACCACTACAGTAAACGAAACATTTACATCACACACACCTCACTTAAACAGAGCAAATAAAAAATGATGTTAATTTCTTAATTTTTTTAACACTTCAACCAAAGATGTAACTTATAATTCACACTCTTTCATCCTCCTGCATCATGCATAAAATACCCAAAAGATAAATATACTCTTACATCATTGCACTTAAATAATTCAATATGGCTACCAATGACAACAGCTATATGGAAAAGTGACAAGAGCCAACTCATTTACCTACCTCTGCTCCAGAAAATGAGTATCCACAGGCTCCAACACATACAAATATTCACACAGAAAAAAACAACTTCCTAACTAATTTAACTCAGCAACCTTGGCTAACAATTAGGGGTCAATAAAGCTGAGAAATGTTCCGGATTAATAAAGATAACAAAACAAACAACTCCAGAACAGAGGCAAACACTGACTGAAATTACCTGCTGACATTTGTCTGAGCAGGAAGCTGGAATTGATTGTGAGAAGAGGGAGAAAAGGCAGACTGCTCATTTATAACTCAACACTTTCAAAGCCGACATTAACATGCGTCTTGTATCCACTATGAGGCTACGTCTGATGTGGCTCTATTTACGCGATGAGAGGAGTTTATAGCAATTCTTATCTTCATTTATGTCTATCGGAAAAACATCAGAAACTGTTCAGCACCACAGCATGTGTAACTACAACCTCAAAGTGCACCATTACTTCTCTCAGCAGGTCAGCAAAACCTGAACATTACAAGATTTATTACAGGTTGTTTATTGGGTTACATAAAACTGCATTTGTCTCTCTCTTGTTTCAATGTTGCAATCTGGGCCTTATTTGCATTTGTTTCCTAGTAACACTTGTGTGGACAGGAAACATGATGGAATTGCACCTTGTTGTTGGTGTTGCTAAATACAGCTCAGAGTAGCCTGTGGTTGTGATAATGGATGATGAGATCTTCAAAATCTACTGAGTGCATTCAATACCTGCATTCAGTCAGTGTTTGCATAAGCAAGGATGTGCAGTACATTAACACCACATGAGTCTTTTTGTCCAAGCATAGGATCTGAAGACAAACTCATAAAGAGTTTTATCTACATTACTGACAAAAAACTTTCCTTTCAAAAGACCTTCAGCCAATCTATAGGTACAGTAAAGACCTTAAGTCACGGAAGACAAGAAAAGTAAAGAAAGTTATGATTAGAAGTGCAACTGAACTGATCAAATGATAATTTACTAAAGGAGATGGCTGCATGTGCAGTATGCAGTACAAATAAGTACACCTCGGGTCAATTTTTAATTAGTTAATATTTCAATTTGTTGTTAAGCAGAGAAAAATGTTTAACTAATTAAGCTATAAAGAAATGGTCCGTATTTTAGTATGAATTGTGTTGTGCAGTACTCCATTATAACCACAGGTGCAATCACTGCAGTGATCACAAGTAAATAAACCATTATTGCATTGAGGTTATTATATATTGTCTTTATTTGCACAGAGCTGTACTCACTTGTCCAGAGCAGAACCTTGGGTTTGGTTGCTGGTGAGCCTTGAGAAGACGTTACGGTCATTTCTGGTCCTCAGAGGGGGGGAGGAGGGTGGAGTATAGCCATCAGTGGGCCTGATGAAGGGAAGGAGAGTGTAGGAGATTAGAGATGTGGAACAACATGAAGAACAAAAAAGTTTGAGGAAAAAAGAGTTAGAAAACACTGGAAGCAAATTACACGGATACATCAGCTTTCCTGTATTTGAGCATTACATGTACCTGTATGCACGGTCGTAAGACTTCCTCCTTGTTATAGGGGAAGTTTCATAACCCCGAGACTGCCTGGGACTGACAAACACACAAACACACACAAGCAAACTAAGCAGACTTTCAAGGGAGTGCAGAGGTAATAAGCAGAGAAGGATGATACAAATCTACATACACTTTTGGAAATCTATAAGCAACAAGAGTTTATGCAATTTAACAGTAATTCAAGCAGACTAATGGAACTGGTAGACTCAAATATCAAATCGCACATAACCAGGCTTTCAATGCCCAAGGACAGATGCAAATTTCACTGACTTTTCCCAACCTGAAGCAGTCCTATAACCTACAAAAGGCAGGCCTGTTGCAGATTGCCAGCAGTTGTTAGCTTCAAATATATGCAGCAGTAAACACACAGGAGTATTTTTAACAACAACATGGTTATACAAATATGCTTATGTCTCTATCCTGCTTGTTTAATTTATTCAGTGACATACTTTGTGTTTAGTCTAAATTAAATGTTTGTTTTAAATGTCTCTGCTCTTCATCTTGCTCAGCAAAACAAATACTAGCATGGGGATTCAGGATGATGTACTTTTATGAAGACTATCAGGCTATTCCAAAAGTGTTTGAAAAGTAGCTGGTTAGCAAGTCTAGGCAGTTGACTTAAAATTACAAATAACAGTTCCCATCGTTAACATTTTCAATAGTAAAAGTTTACTAAAAGTGATGGAAAAATTGTTGTAGTATTTTTTAAGTGGAAAATTCAATAATCAATAATGGATAAAACTACATAGCTAGAAGTAGTGTGAAGGCTGTCTTGTCAACAAGGCTGTAGAGATACATAAGAGAAAAAGTGTTCTGAACTAAAGAGAGTAAAAAAATAATTTCTTGTGAGATGCTGTCATAATTCAACAATGTTAAAATACAAGTGCAAAGCTTCCCATCGATCACTCCACCTGTCACAGCCTTCACCCAGCTGTTCACTAAGGTTTGTCAATACTGTTCAAAACTTTGCCACTTACAAGGTGTGTCCCCTGATGGGTAAACTAATAGTGCGTGATGCCCGTTCCCTATGGTAGGAGTCTCGCAGGGCCAGGCTGAGGCTCAGACTTCCTGTCACCAGACTCAGGCCATCCTCCTGGATGTCAGTCAACGACGCTAGAGACTTTGTAATGTGCTGCTGCTTGCTGCCTGATGAGGGATCCAGGACTGGACCCAAATACTCTGCTG
>OMLM01003529.1:278856-296574 GCA_900302695.1 Helostoma temminkii
ATACTCTGCTGACACCGCCTTCATCTGAGCCGACAGACGAGGCTCCATCTGGGCAAAAAACACTTGAGTTACAGAGCATGAATTGAGCAAGAAGGAGGACAGTGGGATATGAGAAACTGGGACATAAAAATAAGATAAAAACTGAATTTAATTAGGGCACAAGAGGAAATTAAGATACAGCATGAAAACATCATCCAGCAGGGAAAAGGTCAAAGAGAATATGAAAACAGTAAAAACAAATAATCTGGAAACAAGAGAGCTGTCATTGTGGGGTCACAGAAAGACCGGGGAGAGAAAGTAGTATTCACACATATAATAAATAATAGCGAACACAGTGGTAATAAGAGGATAAGTAGCACTGATGTCATATCAGGAGTTCTTCCACCACAAGCTTTAGGAGGCAGGATCATTTTTAATCGTTTGCTTTTACTGCCACCTCATGGTTCCAAATAAAAACAACACTTACTGAGATGAGCCATGATATGTACAGTGTTGTAAGTTGACAGGACAAACTGAGGAAATGCATCCATATACAAACATGACAGCAAAAATATCATCTGACAACACCCAGTATTTTACTGATTCATTAAGGCACCTGATGTTTTAAGAATAAAAGGGTGAATTTAAATCTAAAACATCTAGAGAGTTAACTGAAAACTATGCACTTCAACAACACGTGGACGCTGTACCTTAATCTTGAAATCATCTTGGCTGTTGGATTCTTTCATCTGAGATACACTGCAGAAAGAGAGAACATGAGAGTCTGAGTCACTTGTGTATAGTATACAGTCTGTGTATAGAAAAATATAAGACAAAACTGTTTCAGATGAAATTTCCACTGGACGAACACTAAGCAAAGCAACCACACCACAGTGTAGTGAATGATTTAAAAAACAAGTTGGAAATAGTTTATTGAGCTTGTTGCCATCCTCAGTGGAGATGCAGCAGGCTGTGGTCTCACCTGCTGTCAGATGCTTGGCTGAACTCAGATGGCTCCTCGTCTGTACTGGCATAACCATTTTCTAGAAGCACAAAAAAGAAAGCTTGTGATTAGTTCACGCTAGATACTGCCACTTGGTGTGTTTGCATGAACAACAAACTATTCCACTACTACCTTCCATTGAGATTAGCAACCTCCTACAACAGCATTACAGTAATGAATACTAAAATACACGTAAGAATCAAATAACCTGAACAGAAACAGGAAGTTAAATAACAGTGTTATTAATAACAAAGCTAAAACAGAGAAACTTACTAAAGGAATCGTTTACCATAGTGAACAATAGGGCTGAACTGATGCAGTGATGCACAAGACTGAAATAAAACCCTACCCTCAACCTTAATTACTTCACATGTTCCTCAAAAGAAATACAACAATCAAGCCAAACACCAAGTGATAGCATCTTCTCTTCTATTCATTTTTTTCTTGATTTACGAAATAAAATGAAAACTTATAAAAAACATATAGTGAAATATCTTTTCACTATAATTATCATGATGATTGATTTTCCAAGGTTGTTTACGTGTTTTCTTCAGTTTTCAGAGGTTATGCTATTGTCAAGAATATATCAGTGCAATAAGTAATAAGCAGAATTCTCAAAAATCCATCTCACCTTGAGGCTAGTATGTCAACATGTTTTTTGGATGTAACACTGAGCTGTGCATCGTCATAAAGTGGAAGAGAAAGAGGGAAATACAGAAAAAAAGACAGGAAGAAAGGGAGACGGCAAGGGAAGATGTCCTATGAAGTTTTACACAAACATGTGCAAAAGAACTGCTCACCCTGCTGCACATTGTGGATGAGAGCCTGTAGTTCAGGGATGCACTCTGCCTTTTCTCGCAGGGCATCGAGGATCATGTGATTGTGGGACGACCCAATCACATCTGTCTGCCTCAGCTGGCCCTCCAGCAGTCTAACCTGAGCCTCCTTCTGTGCCACCTGCAAGCTCTGATGACAATATGCAACAAGGTAAAACATTAATAATACACACACAAATGAACACAATCAATGTTGCAGTATAATATGGCACTAAAATCATTCAATCTGCACATACTGCACAAGTTTATCTCAATATGACAACACTAAAACATTATTTTCTGTTCAGTGTGTTCAGTGTTAAACCACAAGTAAACTATTTTAAAATAAAAGGGACTAAACTATATTTAATAGATATAACAGGTATGTGGTTTTTATGGGAAACTCACTCTGTCTATGGAAGCCTTCAGGAAGTGGTCCAGCAGGTGGCGTGCTTCAGCCAGAGAGCAGGAGCTAATCACCACAGAGGTGTCAACTGAGTCCAGCTCATCCTTGAGGAAAACACAATCCCAGATATTAAGAGGCGCCTGTAGCTTCTCACAGCTGGACAGCAACTAAACAAAGTTATGTGTGTGTGTATGTGCATGTCTTTGTAAGGCTGTGTGGACAAATTTCAGTTCAATACCACTGTTGGGAGGACATTTTGGACTGTCCTCGCAACATGAAAGGCCTGTTTGAGGCTTAAGACTTGGTTTGAGAGTTAAGGTTAGAGTCAGGTTAAACATGTAGTTGTGATAGTTGAGGTTAGAGGTCAAGGGCTAGAAATAATGCATTAGTCAGTGAGTGTCCTCACACCTATAAAAAAGTAAACGTGTGTGAGTGTTTGCACCTTAGTCTCCTCTATCTGTACAATAGTGGCCTGGCAGTCAGACAGGCTGTCGTTGATGTAGTCTATGTTGGCGTTCAGAACCTCAATCTCTTCATTAATTTCCTGCAGGAGTCGGTCCTCGGCTTCAGGTCCGTCTCCCTCCGCCATCAATACCTCTCTCTTATGTGAGAGTGCTTCCTGCTGGACCGTCAGCTCCTCTCGCTTCTGACTCAACCAAAACACAAATGCACACAAAGCAAAAAAAAGCCACAATTTTAACAGTTGTCTATGACAAAAAGGAGGAAGGAAGGTCCTGACTCACTTTGGTTTCAGCTGTCAACTTTTAAAGGGAGCCAAGGGTGCTACGGTTTGCTGTACTACAGATCTTTTTATCACTTATTTTTTTAATTTACGCTTGTCTCACAGTGTGTATTCTGGTGGGAACTTTTTGATCAAAGAGACATCTACTGTGAAATTAATTCAACATGATTAGGTTTACCTTTGTATAATAATTGTCCTAATTAATGATTTCATTCAACTTGACAAAAATCAACCTACCTTGATAAGGCGATCCATATCAGCTTCCACATTAGCTATGGTCATCCTCTGCATGACAATGTCCATAATGCGTCGCTCGAGGGTTTGCCACTTCTGACGGGCTGACTTGGACATGCTGCTGGCTCTTCCTGCTGTTGCAATGCTGCCCAGGCCTGCTGGATTACGCTGCAACTTCTTCCTGCTGTTAGGAAGAGACGAAAAATGAGAGAAAGACAGAAGGAAAGTACTGATAAATCAGAACCTCTAACAAAACGCAACAAACAGGTATACACACAAGCAAGAAAGTCACCAACTGTTCTGAAATCCACTTGTACTACACAGACACTATTTTACCCTACTACCATATTAAGAACCAACTAAAATCAAGTCTTCTATGATTTCATTAATGCTTCACCAGTAAATTCTACCTTGACATTGAATAAAGTAAAGCTGAACAAGAAAAGCAGAGTTAGGGTAGTTCCTATGCTGAATAACCAACCAGTCAGTACTTGTGTTACCACATGCATCCAATCTTACCCAATAACTCTGGTCCCATCCATGCTCCCCTCACTCTCTGCCAGGTATCCAAACACATTGTTCTTGTTATTCCACTGCCTCACCAGTCCACTCACAGTCCTCCCAGTCTCGGGCTCAGAGCTGCTTGCTGTGGTGCTAGCCGATAACTCAGCTCCAGAGTCGGTAACTGGAGGAGTGTGGTTCCAGCGGGCCACGCGTCCAGCCACGCGGTCAGACATTGGTTTCGCTAGGCGTCTCAGGGCTGTAACTTCCTGGGTCTTCCTGCGCAGCACCAACTCCTGCTGACGCTTCTGAGACTCCAGCGCTCGGATCTGGTACTAATGGGCCGAGAGACACACACAGTTCTTTAATATGTATTATTATGTATCATTATGAGTCTAATGTACATTTTTATTGCTGCTCAAATCTTATCTAGATTTCTGAGCTGAATATTAGACTTACAATCAAAACAACAAAAGTGTTAATTATGAAAGGATTTTAAGGCTGAAGAAACAAATATTTTACACACCAACCTTTACATTACATACAAGATATGCCACAAATCTGTCTGCCTTTTGCACATAATACATAAATTCTGTTTTTTTTTATGCTGGCTAACAGATGGAGACCTGACAGCATGCTTACTCCCCACATCAGCTACTTTAAATACAGCAGTGAAATGTGAATTCAGACCATAATGGTAACTTTTCTCACACAGCTGGCTACAGTCAGTTGCATCTAGTTTTGCCCTAAACTGTGGTGTGGTTTAAAAAAAAAATGCTATGTGCAAAACTGCCAACACAAACACAGAAGCAGCCTCACCTCCTGTCGTCGCTGTTCCTTCTTGAGCTGGGCAATCTCACGGTTCCTCTTAGCCTCCACCATTCTCCTCCTTTGCTGCTCCTCCTTCATTTGCTTCATCAGTGCCACCTAGAAACAGCAGCAAGATTAGACTTCCTAAACTACTTGTCAAAAAGTCAGTTTCATCCACACTCTGAATTATTTTCTCTTTCACTTACTTTTGCTTTCTTCATCTCATTGACCTCACCCTGGAGTTTCTTCAGCTCCCGTTCATATCTCCCCTGGTTTTTGAGGAGACGCGCATGCTCCTTTTGTGCTGCTTGTAGCTTCAGCAAGTCGCGATTCATCTCCTTTAGACGTTTTTCATACTCCTGCTTGATCCGGTTGGCCTTTTCTTCCGTGTAGTTTTCCATGGACACTGTGCGGCAACAATATAGTGATCTTAATTTCCTACATCAGTTTGAGACTTTTTACCTACTGACTAAGCCGACTAAGTCAACTCACTCAGGTTTTGCAGCACACGATCTCTCTCCAGCTGTGTGTCTCTAATCTTGTTCTGAAGCAGAATTAGCTTCTCTTCGTATTGCAGCTTCAGCATCAGCAGCCTCCGCTGGCTGTTCTCCAGCTCGTCTATTAGCTTCTGTTTGATCTCAATCTCACAGGTTAGATCTGCCAGGTCTGCCTGAAAGTTGGCTGCAGGTTGGGGGATGAAGGTCAGAAACATGTTGTTCATTTTTATGTACTGTGTGTTTGATAGAAATAATCTGTTGCACAAGTCTGTTGTTATACTTTAAGTATTACGTCTGCAGACCAACATGCAGCTCGTTCTACACTATAAAATGATAAAATTGCTTGTTTTTCTTTGTGTTAATGTGTCAGATTTAAAGGTGTATTGACAGAAAGAAATGCTAATGAAGTAGGACAAGTAGAAAACAAGACATAAAAGAGCAAACAGGATGTTCATTCAGTCAGAAACCTTTCTCATCTGAGTCAGAGTCTGAATCCACCAGGCTCTCGTCACTGTCAAACTCGTCCTCTTCCCTGCCCTCCTCCTCATCCTCCCCCTCATCTTCCTCACAACCACTCTCTTCTTGAAGTGGAGACATGATGTCCTATACACAGAAAAACTGACTTTAGACCTTAATCTTCAGTTGCTCAAGATTGTTGGTGTAGAGTACATATAGTACCTTACCTCTGGGTAATTGTCGTCTGAATCGAGCTCTCCATTCTGCCCATTTTGTCTGTTTTCCCCATTCTGCCCATTCTCTCCGTTCTCGTGAGTGTGCAGCTTCACTCGTTTCTTCAGACCTTTCTCCATCTCTGGACTGCAGGAGGTGAAAAGCACGTTAGTTAAGCCAGACTGGGGGTGCTGGTGTACATTAATGTACAAAGGCTCAAAACTTGCAAGCAGTAGGTCATGATGATTATGAGTATGTATGGGTTTGGTATCCAGTTCACCTATGGTAGTAGGTATAGTATGGTCACCATTACAGATCTGGGGAGTGTTTCTAGGTGATGTGCGCATGGTAAAAATCAGCCCTCTCAAGTCATTAGCAGTCTTCTTCGGCTCATCTGCTGTTTTAGCATTTTAAGTTTTATTACCAACCTAATTCTCCCCATTGCTCCCATCTTTTACAACCATCCTGCTCTACCTCCATCTCTAACCCATTAAACCTCAATTAGCCTGTTAGGCTGTGTACTCTTCTCTCTCATGACCTACTGGCCGACTGAATTAGACCTTTTGTGTCCAAGCCAGCGTTACTACTGAGCACTGGCTGCATCCCAATTCTGTGTAGAAGCTGGCTGTCCCAAAGCTCTAATCGACTGATGTAGCTCTTAAGCTAGCAGAGGGAAGCAATGGAGAGCGGAGAGCAGAAACAAACATTATGTTTGCTTGCATTTAAATCATGCACAGGTTCACTGACGAATGCTTAGATGGAGCAATGACATAACTAATAATTGTATTTACATAAAGCTGAGATTCAAACAAATGAAGATACCTGGAATACTATGTGGACTTCACATAACTGGCTTGTGTCCTGATTCACTCTATACTGGAAAAATATCTTCTGAATTCATGCAGAAAATTGTTGCAACATCTTGCATGTACCTCATTCTCCTCTGCCTCCTCTCCTTTTTCTTCAGCCTTTCTATGTCCAGCTTGGCTCGACGCAACACGTCAGTCATCTCAGCCTCCATGGACATGGGAGCAGGTGAGGATCCAGGAGGGTGGCCTGGAGCGGGGCTAAGACTGGCTGTAGGGAACGGGGAACGAGAGGAGAGCCGGACCACCTGCCTTCGCAGCGACTCGTTCATGGCCTCACTCTCAAGAAGCTTGGTTCTGCGGAGGAATAGCAGACAAAGAAGAGATTTGAGAAAATTTTATTAAGTCATTCATGTTTTCCTTCTGCTTTGTTTTGTGAAACTACAAATTTCCTGTGAACAATTTTAAAATGACATATCACAAGCTGATTAAAGGTGCTCCTTAAATGGGTGCTCCCATTTTTATTCATTGACATTCGGTAATGTACTGCACAAATGTTCATTCTACAAATGACAAGATAAATTCATAAGCAATAAAATGAAATTTTGTTAAATTGAAAACACTGAGGGCTTATGCTGCTACAACATTTCTTGGCCTGGTAAGACGAGGAGCATAGGATAGCTTATTCAAGATAATATTAGCGTACTTAAAAATATATTGCTTGTATAACTATGGTTAATGATAATATTACGCTGAAAGTACACAAATATACACACTAGTTGTCTTGTCATCAGTTAAATTATATCACTCTAATGCCTGCATGGCTACAGGAGATGCTTGCTAGAAAAATGGTATATCTTAGATCTTTTCATGCAGAGCTGAGCAAGAAAGTGAAAAATAATTTACTAATAAGTTTAACTATGTCTTAAGTTTGGTAAAAAAAAAAAAACAATGTGATAATAAACTGATCCAGTGACAGAATGATTTCAGTATGGTTTGGAGCTATTACCTCAGTTCTTCAACCTCTCGGATGTAGTTCTGGATTAGAGTCCCGATCTCCTCATTGCCCTCACCTAGTGGTGAAAGGTGAAAGAAAGCTCAGATCGCAAAACATCTCAGAGCAATTATGATGTAACACTGGAATTAATAGACAATCTGTAACTGACCAAACAAAATTAAAGCAACATTATGCAACTTTTGGGAATTAAGCAAGCAACACTCGGTTAACTCCTCTTCCTGTTCCTCTGTGCTCCTCCTTCAAATATTAGTCATTATAATTACAATAAATAAGAAGCTACAAAAGAAGGGAATATCTCTGATTGCTGCCAGGCTGTTCAGGCTGAGTCTCACCTTCATTGGTCAAAAAACCTTTAACAGCACATCTTCATGATAAAAAACACAAAAAAACTAAAGTATGTAAAAACTTTTGAAAAAAGTCACATGCTGTAGCTTTAATAAATATTATTGATGGTAAAGACAACAAGATTAAAAGTTGTGCTTGGACATTTGAGGTAATCACGAATCACGTACTTGACTTGGCCAGCAGAGTGCTGACCTCATTGGCCAGCAGATGTGTAACACGGGTGTTGAGGTGGTCAATGGTCTCCTGCATGGCCTTTACCCTGAGACGCAGTGTGTCATTTTCTCTCTGCAGCATGGCATTCTCCTGATACAGGTCGCTGTATCCCTCAGAGCCATCCTCACATGCCACACGCTTCCCCTGCACAGATATGCAGTCAGCCAGCATTAATAGCAAATATCCCAGAGCCAGAATACCAGAATTTTTACAGAAAAAAAATGTTAAAATTCAGATGTGAAATGCAAATTCCAAATAAACAAATGACTAAATGTGAACGCTCTTACATATGCTTGATGTAGTAGTCCAACCACACACAAGAATATTGTTAAATAAGTTGGTCTCGCTGTAGCTCTCTCTTAAGCGACTATTGTTGTATTCTAAATGACCAACAATGAAAACATCCTGTTGTGTGAGCACTGAAACAGAGAGTCACTATATAATCCACTCACAGCTCAGACTCTCCCACTGCATCCCTTATTACCACATCGAGGTCAGTCACCAGTCGCTCGTCACAGTTATGCATTCACTTGCCTATAGCAACTGTAGTAACCCTCTTAACCACAGCAGACCGATAATCCAGCTAAACGACTGCTCCTTTCTGAGCTGATGAAAAAGTGGACACTCTTTGCAGTCATTCCTTGCACTTTCTTCCCTATTTGCATATTTTCTTTTCACTTTCCTCACAGTCTTCTTACAGCATAATGGTCCATTTCAGGTAAAACACATCATGTTGTGTGTTTGTAAAGTGAAGGATACATTTATCACATGATTTATCTCAGGGTGATTTATTATACTATAACATCTTGGCACTTCATCAATTCATCTTCATACTCGAGCTTTGTTTGGTTATAGTAAAGGCATAAATGGATGTGTGTGCCCCAGTAATGATCTTTAAATTGATTAAAGTAGTAACCTGCTGCTGCTGCTACAGACGTGGCCTCTGCTTTTCCTTCAAAGCCATCCTCTCTTAGTCAAATTAGCACTGTTTTTGTTCTCCCTCTCCTCACTTATTATTATCAGGTTCATCCATCTTGTCACCCTATTCAGCCTTCTCGTACAGCCTCATTGCATCAAGTAAACTGACAGCCATGTGTTCACTCTCTTCTTTAATCTGACATTCTTTCACCTACCCCCTTTTTATTTATCCTCTCTAAAAAGGTTTTTGTCAAATATTTTCCCAAATCTGTCTTGCACCATACTTCCTGCTTTCTCGTTCCCATCCATCCCTGTGTTTCTTACCGCTTTGTACTCCATCAGCTCCATCTGAAGGCGAGCTACCTCAGCACGCAGGGCACTGATCTGCTGGCTGGTCTTATCTTGGTTCACCACCACTTTGTTCTTGATGTTTCGGGCACGGTTGGCATACTTTAATGTGTTCAGGGTCTCCATGAAGTCCCGATCAGACGGGCTGACGCAGGCAATCATCATTGTACGACTGGAGAGGAAGGAAAGATGGTGTAGGCAACTGTTCAATCAGCTGCAGAGTTGTGGCTGAGTATGAATGTCTTGTTTTCTCCATGATGTTAAACGAAACTCAATTAATGTTCAGGCATAATATTAACAACCTTAGCAGCCATTATGTATCTCAATCAATCAATCTCAATAACTAAACCTGAGCAATATATTTTCATTACTGATTATGTATTTTGTCTTTAAAATCTCCAAAAACAGTAAAGAATTTCCAAAGCCATATGTGACTTATTCATATGCTTATTTTATCCATTCAAAAATCTAAAGTATTAATCTATGTTTTGGTTTACCAGCATATATGGAAAAGAAAAACATCAAGTCCTCACATTGGAGAAGATGCAACCATTGTATATTTGGCACTGTGTTCAGAAAAACAACTGAAATATTTAATTCATTATCAAAATACTGGCCAATTAATTTTCTGTCATACAATTGAGTGACTAACCAACTAAATACAGAGCTACAGAGAACCAGTGACTTTATAGGATATTGTACCTAAATATGTAATCAATCAATCTCCTACTAAAGACAAATTATTTTTCTGTATTTATATTTGTGTATGCATCTGTGTGTGTTTCTATGTGTATGAGTGTACCTGTTTCCTCCAAGTGAATCTTGCAGCAGACGAGTTAGTTTGGAGTCTCTGTAGGGTACATGTCCTCCCTTCTTGGTCTGATCTCCTAAAGCACTGATCACATTTCCCAGTGCCAGCTACAACACACACACACGCATGTTTAGAAAATGTATCACTGATACACCAAAACAGAAGAGAGATGTGAACAGTAAATACACTAAAGTATAGGCATAACTCAGACATGATTTGTCATTTCCTTTTTTTACATGTTTAGCACCATACCACCCACATATAGACACACAGAGTCTATTTCAGTCGGTCTCACCAGTCCACAGTTAATAGAGATTCCCTCGCGAGCTCTCTCTCCTGTAGCTCCTGTGCGTTTCAGCCTTTCAGAACCAGCCAAGTCCACAAAGTGAAACTTGGCCATCAGCGTCTCGTACTCTGGCTGGGCAATTGGAGTGGACTCCACACCATTTACCTCACCATCTCCCCCTCCTCCGTTCTGCTAGCAGGGGTGGACAACAAAACCATTATTTAAGGGAAGTGGCAGCTCGTGTGTTTCAGAGTCTTACTTGAATACAGTAAATTCCTAATGACCTTGAATGCTACTTGTGATGATTTCTGTAATTCTAAATTAATTTTCCTGTATTTCCTGTGTTTTGGGTTAATTATTATCTGACTTTTTTCCATGTTTGTATGTCTTTTACTTGCACTTCATCCCTCCATCACTAGTGCTTGTCTCACCATTTGCAGCTGCTGGCAGACTCTCATCTGACACAGGTGGATGGTGAAGATGGCGTGAGAGCGGGAGCTTTGGGCATTCATCTGGGTGCTGGCCGTGGTGCGGGACAGAGCGCCAAGCTTCAGACACTGTAACAGCTGTAGCACACACACAATATGGAGGACGTGGTTTAGGCTGTTTTACTGTAACAAATGAAAACTGCAGACGTGTTTTTTCTTTACATCACAGGACATAATAATTTCCTAGTTTCTGAGAAGAACTCAACGCCTGTGTCAGCTAATTTCATGAAGGTGAAAAAACACTTATTTGGCTGACTCCAAAATGTCTTCTTTCTTTGGGCTTTACTACATTTCTGTACACTCAAGTATTAGACAATTGCAAGATTTTTCTCTTCTTTTTGTCCTCTCTACTACGAATCCTCTCACCATGTCTCACCACTACTTCTTTCTCCTTTCTCACGCTGTTTGACATTTTCTCTCTTCTCTCCCACAGGAGTGCCCATCTGTCTCTACTTGTCTCTCAGCTGTCTGAATTTTCTGGGAATTTAATGCATGATCTGACCTAACTTATTCTGCTTTCCTCTCTTTCTGCTTCAGTTTAACAACTTGCTTGAAGTTTTCTTCCTACTTTTGCCACATATTTGAGAGGAAACCACATAATAGCATAAATATTTTGTCCCAGCCAGTATTTACTGTAACCCCACACCTAAATCACCAGCTTCCTCCTGTGTTTAAGTCTTTGTCAATGGCTCATCACATCTCTTCTGCCCTTTTAACCCTGTTACAGGCTACTACTACCACGTCACTGCTGATCTGCTTCCCTTTCTTAATAACCATTACTCATCCCTAATGTGAGTCTGCATGCAAAATACACTATTAAGAAAGCTAATATTCACACATATGATGTCAAAAACAAGTGTGATGAGTTCAACCTATCTGGCTTAACGGTAGCAACGCCAAGCCAAGTTTCCCTTTTCTCAACCTATTTGAATGTTTTGAGGACTGACGACCAGCTGTTTCTTACCAGGCTTGCCTGCACAGTCATTCAAATCTTCACAGTTAACCCTTTGCAATGCAATAACACTCACTATTACAGGATCGATCTAACCTTAAACTAAAAGAGAAACTACAGCTTTATTGTTTGGATATTTTAGACAAGTAGTCAGCAATTATTAATTATTAATGTAGGCATTTAATCACACAGGAACTTTAAACTGCATTTTTTAAAATGAAAAGCAAAGGTACTAAAACACATAACAGACACACATAGAATAATATTACATATTCTAGTAACAGTGACATCTGCAGATGTTATACATAGCCCCTTACAAAAGTATGACACTAATGCACATTGTTTGATGTATCGAGTTGTAAACATCATTAAATAAAAGCTGGAATTCAGTCTCATATATATCCTTTGACCATAAACTCAAATGTGTTCAGTGTACACAAAAAACATTTATTAGCCTCATTGTTCCATTATTTTTAGAGAGGACTATATGGTACAAACACCAGTAAACATGCACCCACCTCTTCCTCTGAGTGTACCAGTCTGGATGTGACTCCAGTGGTGTAGATGCTGCCACTGGCGTCTTCATGGATCTTAATGTTGGACTTCCTGCTGCGACTTTCTGGATCTCTGGCTCCATCAAACAAGTCTAAGATCTCTTCATTGTATAACTACAGAAAACACATGTGAACCAGTATTCAATTATGTCTTCCCAATACTAGGTGAACTGATTATAATTATAACTATTCAGTCTAATTTAATAATTTATCATCATAATTCATTTTAAGCAGATTCTCGTGTTCTCCTGTTTTCCCCTTCTGCTGCTCTGCAGCCTGACAGGTCAATTAATGACCTCTTTAAAATCATAGAGGGCAAAGGACCACAAACATCAACTGAAACCTCAGCTGTTCCCACCTAAGCCAGACACACAGATACATCTGTTCACCATCAACAGAGATAACATTTTGACCTCAGAACCTACAAACCACATTAATAAAGAAAGCTGGACAAATAAATTAAATAAATAAATAACAGAAAGAGGAAAACGGAAAAGGGAATTTAGTATCAGAACTATTATTACAGAACGACCACACACACACACATGCACTGTGTGTCTGTCTACCCCCAAAGACAACCCAAACATGTGCCTGACAGAAACCTGTGGAGGAAACATTACTTGTCATATTATCTCATTGCTCTTACACAAGCTTCCCTGCCTCCCTCTCCTCCCTCCCTCGCTCTTATCCATCTTCTGCTCTGCAGTGATGAGGAATAATGTCAGAGTAATGGCAAACATTAATCAGGCCCAACAAAGCACAGACAGACATTCCTGCCCATCCGTCATCAGGTTGTCGCTTCTTGTTTGTGGAAGAGGGGGCAGCTTCCCCTATAACCCCTCTTTTGTTCCATCTGGTTAGCGTTAGCATGGACCAACATCCACACACAAACACGTGCACAGACTTGCAAGCACGAGCATCAATACTTATTCATACTATTTCAACAGGAGGTCGTGTAAATGTGACGTATCATGGTTGTGCATGTGCTATACATCCTACATGTTTCTGTTGCCCACCTCTAAGAACTGGGCGCTGACTTTAAACTCTGGAGACTGGGTGCCTGTCTCCTGGGCGCGCAACCTTCTGCTTTGGATTCCCTCAAACAGCTGGTGAACAGCCCGTGGAATGATGCCCTGCTCCTGTAGGCTCAGAGTCACATCGAAGCCAGTCCCCATGGTGTATGTCTTCCCAGAGCCCGTCTGAAACAGATCAACCATGATGAAAACTTTTTTATCCTCTAAAGATTGTGCATGCTGCATTAAATCCGTTTTCCATGCATGTCATGGAAGTTATTGAAGAGGAGTTTCTACCAAAAGCTTTCATCATGTTTGCTTTTTACAGAATGTGTAATAAAGTCTATATACGCACAGTAATATGGCCATGTCATTATCACTTTAGAAGAAGAATTAGACACACACATGGCCAGCTTCTTCAGAATTGCCACAGAGAATTAATTATTTCAGAGATATTTCAGAATAAAAATTCACATTTCTATGTAAACAGTGGATATAACCACACAATATTTTATACAAGTGTAAAGATAAAACATTACAGCTGAGAACTATGTCAGTTTAGTCGTCACTGACTGACAGCGTTTTTTAATTTTTAAACCCTGTGAGGGTTATAATGTTTTATTACACTGAATATATTTTTGCATATGATCAGCCAAAGCCGATTTTTTTTTCAAACATAGCCTTGGGTGTCTGGATAAAATTTCCAATGAGAGTGCCTCATTTCTGTGTTATATTCATTATCAGTTATTTTCGTCCTATCACTATAACATGTACAATCCTCAAGGATTTGTTGGTAGCTTTTTTTGTTTTTGTTCTTGCCAATGTTTTTCTTCTTTCCCTCTTTTTTCACGCCAGTCTTTTTGCTTTGATATTATGCACACATAGTAGATATATTTTCGCCTTGTATTAACTTGTCATTTATTAGCTTTAAGATTTAAATATTTACATATTTAAAAATTTTAAATACAATCACACAGTCACACTGCATTTGCAAACAAAATAGGGAATGCATGTTAATTAAAAATAAGCTTGTGTTTAAAACTATTGAATTTAAAATGTTAAGAGGTAATGTCTAAATCCAAGACTTGCAATCATACCTGACCATAAGCGAATACAGTTGCATTGTAGCCCTCGAAGCAGCCCTCGATGAGCTTGTGTACACAGGTCTGGTAAATGTGGTTCTGCTCTGAGTCAACATCAAACACGAAGTCATAGGTGAAGGCTTTATCCTTTCCCAGGAGGACTTGTGGTTCTCCAGGTGTGACCAGCGTGCACACATGGCAGCCCTCTATCTTCTCCTTGGCCATCTGAGGACGGATCCTGGGAGGCGACAACATAAAACAGTCAGTGAATGAAAAAGTGGTTATCATTATTATAAAAAATTTGTGCTGCTGCACAACTCAGAAGTGAGGTCAATGACTGTAATGGCATCTGAAGTATTTTTAAAATTTTATGTGCCATGTGTATGAAGCAAACTAGTCTGATTCATATTCTAGTCATGCCTGCACAGGACACAGAGAAAATCAAAGCGCAATAAGAAAGATCATTTTTCTTTTGCTGTATATATACAGTATATATATTTTTTTTTTTTTTTTTACAAATCCTTTTGGATGTGTGAAGAACTTTGTAACAAAAGTGCTATATAAATACATACATGGATAGACATCAACATTTGACCAAGACTATAGAATAATAATCTATCTAAGAAACATGAGACAATTTACTTTATTAGAGAAAAACTGGATTGTCAATGAAATCCATTGTATGTGGCTTACCAACTACTGTGCTGCCAGAGTTTGGCTGTTGCAAGAGCACTGTGACACTTAAACATTGTACTGCTATAATAAGGTTGACTCACAATGCCCTGTTTTTTTTATTTATGGATCACAACTTGAAATGTCTTTTTCATTTTACACATTTCTGTTAAAACCTTTATTTTCAGGTCAGCATTAAAACAAAGTGTCTGTCTACTACATAAAAATAAGTAATCCTTTAATAATCTTATTACCAAAGCTAAACATGCAGACTTTCATAACGAAGCTCAGTAGTTTGGGATTAGTGTATTCATATGGGGGAATAAAACAGATCCTGCACTTCACAAAAGACAAAAATTATTCACGCTAATTTAACAGGATGAAATGAAACAGATACAATAACAGAAGAACATCAACAACAGTGATATTACAAAGAAAATGATGTGATGTGGCATAAACTGGACAACATTGAGGAAAAACCTTTCAGAACAGAGTGACATTTATAGCCACTGATCATGACAAGGCAAACTTTGGCTCATAACTAATTATTACAGCTGTTGCTAATCCTGCAGCCTAGGACTCAGAATTCTGCTGGGTTTTCCATCCTGACAGGTAGTTCACTGGAGTTAATTGCTTTCACCTGACATCCCTGAGTTAATGAGTCTAAAAAGAGCAGACACTGCATCAGAACATCTTATAACCCACTGACAGAATGACAGAGGTATTTAGATTTAGGATCATTTTAACGTGTTGGCTGAGTAACGACAGAAGTCTTGCAGTCAGGATGCCTGATTTACGGGGAATCTAGCTGTTAGTACACCTTTTTCATGCTTGTGCCACAGAAAAATGAGGATCTACTCTTGCATAATGCAAAGTACATAAAACAGATAATTTATCAGTGTTAATTCTTGGGCTTTCAGAGGTACAATGTGGACAGTATAGAAAGGTAATCACTTTAAGCTTCAGGAAAAACCATGAGCCAGCAATATTGGAGAACTGCGTCCACCTCTCCACATGCTAAAACCCCCAATCTACAAGGGATGCAAATCAACTCCCCCACACACTGGGACCACACTCTAGAAACTCCCTGTGGTGTGCTGCGACAAAGACACACGCACACTATATAAAGCTCTACTAAGCAAGAAATCCCTAACGCCACATACAGCTGCTGTGGGGATTGTGGTTTCACCACAAAGACACACACAGTATTTCTACAAACAAATACTGTACACACACACACAGTTCAAAAAACTCTACTATCTTCAGTTCACACATGGTTCCTCTCAAGCACGCATTAAAAGCCACACCCACCACAACACTCACAGTAATCTCTTCACTACATGCTGTTATGGTGCTAGAGAAACACACAGTGCTTAGAACAGCGGTTTTTTTTTTTTCTTCAGGGCTTTAACAGGGCTTCCAGGAAGGAATTAAGTACATTACAATAGTCCAATTCAACAGCAGCACACAAACCTAGATCACCTTGTGACAGACGGTGAGACACAGACAGCAGCTTGCAGACAGATGAGGCCCTTTTAATACTAGAGATGACCCTGACACTGAGGTTAATTTATCTAAACCACAGATCCTATAGCAGTGCTGTTTAAGCCAATTATCACCACAAAGTGGATGTATGTGTGTGTGTCTGTGTGTGCGTGTGTGTGCATACAGCAGCGGTAAAAGGGCTGGAGTTCAGGAAGAAAGTAAGATGCTCATAAAAAGTATGTTAACTACAGTAAGGCCTGGCAATGAGTGACACAAATAGTGTGAATTTATGAAGTATTAAAAGTATGACATCCATTCAGGACCTCTGACTGTGACACACCACATTTCACAATCATCTGTCCCTCACCCATTAACATAATTAACTTTTCATCATTACTTACAGTAAAAACGAACATCCAAGCAACAATTTTCAATTTCATTTTGGCACGTTTCTTGCAGACATAGTAAAAGCATTTCTGTTTCTGCCTCCCTACATCTCACATTGACCAGTGACTGACTTACTGAACAGTCACATCTCTGCTGTTGAATCTTTGACATAGTGCAAACACACTAGTCACTGCCACTTTGTAAATTCAAATAGCAGTGTGGTTCACATTGGGTTTAACATAAGGAATGTTATTTTTAATTTTTCTTTCTTCTGATTATTATTATTAGTAGTAGTAGTAGTTGATTATTAGATTATTACTATTCAAAATATGTAGAAATCATTTTGTGAGTTCTGGCTTTAGTGTGTGTTTGTACAATGTTCTAAGTTTAAACTTGTTCACAACAACCCAATACCTCCCACTCAAACAGTATAAAGAAATATTTCTAGGGCTGATTAGCCAATCAACAGACAACTCATCAATCACCGACTGTCTTCTCTCCGTCTTTCTCTCCATCATCACAGAGGAGTCGAAAAAGACCAGTACGGCCAAAATCTGGAAAGCCTGGACAAGCTCTGCATGATACGGGAATAGACAAACATGCTTGACACACACACACACACACACACACACACACACACACACACACACACACACACACACACACACACACACACACAAGTTT
>OMLM01003531.1:10147-22303 GCA_900302695.1 Helostoma temminkii
ATCTATACTACAAAGATTTGTTGACACTGTGTGTGTGTGTGTGTGTGTGTGTGTGTGTGTTTGTGTGTGTTTGATTTGACTTACAGCAACCAGAAGAGGCTGATGCTTGCCAGAAACCAGCTGAACCTGTTCCTGTAGAGGAACCTCCTCCAGAGCCTGAAAAGGCTGAGTAAGATACTCTCTCAACATATCTCTGAAATGGTTGTAGATAACAGAAAGGACATTGTAGCTTAGACTATTTACTGTAAATAACCACATTTTACTCAAACATTTTGGGATGGATTGACATCAGTGTTAAATATTCACAGCTTTGGAATATGCCTTGAAATATTTTTAAGGTATCAATAAATGCCAAAGTACTGCACCCTCACCATGACCAATGTTTATGCCAGTGTTTGGCTTCTCTGTAAGGAATGTGGAGAGAGGGAACATAGGCAGACAGACTGAACATGAACGAGCAGAAACCTGAAGCAGCGAAAGCATTAGTGTGCCATGATTTAGATGTTATTGCAGTAGAGGAATAAAACAATAACCCTACTATGTTTGATTTTCAGCGTTGAAAGTGGAGAGAAAGCAGAGAAAGAATCCCAGAGCAAGGAAAAACAGCAGCTAGAGGAACCAAAGAAATCTGCAGCAAAAAAAGAAAAGAAACTGAAAAGAGGAGGAGGTTTTCAGATCTGGACTGAACTGGAGACCCAAAGAAATAAATTCATGGTGACATAGTTGATAGCATTTGTTTCAGTATTGATTTGCTATCAAAATTCCAATGTATTTTTGTGCTTCTTCACTCACTAATTAACTGAAAAGGTTTTTTTTTTTGTAGAACTACCTCTCCAGAAACTTTTACAACCTGCGGTTTTTGGCTCTGTTCCTTGCATTTGCCCTGAACTTTATTCTGCTGTTCTACAGGGTAAAAGATCATTTTAAATATTGTGTTGTAGCTAATTAGTCAATGCAGTATTGTGTGTTTGTATGGAGAGAAAATCCCATACACACTACATGTGAACTGTCAAAGTTCCACCTAACCAAATATTTTTCTGGTCTGGTCTGTTTTGTTAAGGTGTCTGACACCCCACCTGAGGGCAAGGTGATAGAAGGATCTGGACTGCCTGAGGGGAGTGGGCTGTTTGAAGGCTCTGGGTTGTTTGAAGGCTCGGGGGAAGAAACTGAGGGATCTGGAATGAATGAAGGAGGAGATGAGGATGAGGAAGATGTTCCAGTTTACTACTATTTAGAGGAGAGCACTGGTTACATGCAGCCCACATTGGCCTTCCTTGCCATCCTACATACAGTCATCTCATTCATCTGTATCATTGGCTACAACTGCCTAAAGGTATGTTAGGCACACATTAAAGACAAGAACTATCGTTGTTATGTGTCTTTTAATAATGTTCTACCTTATGCTTGACTAAAAAAACATCCAGTTAAAATTCAGATAAACAGCATTTGACACTGTTTCATCAGATTCCATTGGTGATCTTTAAAAGGGAGAAAGAACTTGCAAGAAAGCTTGAGTTTGACGGTCTCTACATCACTGAGCAGCCTGAGGATGATGACATCAAGGGCCAGTGGGACCGTCTGGTCCTCAATACACCGTATGTAGATAAAGAAAACATTTGTCTCCTTGTGGATGATTCTTAATAGTGCCATCATTAAGTAGGCACATAAACAACTACTTCCAGTACCAACAGGTTTTCTTTCTTTATTTTTTAACAGCTCTTTCCCAAACAACTATTGGGATAAATTTGTCAAACGAAAGGTTTGTTTTTGATTTTGGTAGTTTCAAAATGGACTTTCTAGAGCTTGTTAGTGTATAAGCTAATGTCTGTTTGCAGGTTCTGGATAAGTATGGAGACATTTATGGTAGAGAAAGAATAGCTGAACTCTTGGGTGTCGATTTAGCTTCTCTGGATGTGAGTCAACAACATGAGAAGAAACAAGAGGAACCGGACAACTCTGTGTTTGCATGGTATGGTGCAATGAAGATGTGTGATGAGGCACTTTGTGCTTTAAAATTTAATCTAATAACTAGAAACAAATATGACAAAACCTCATTATTGTCCTAACACTATTAAAAGCGATTGAATTGCACTGTTACACTGTTGTGTGGGATGTAGCCTATCATGGGATTAGTTGACGGTAGCAAAGTATAAAATAATCACTAGCTTCATACTTTATTTCAACCAATATTGTATATTTCTAGGGTGACCTCCATTGACATCAAATATCAGATCTGGAAGTTTGGTGTCGTGTTCACAGATGGTGTAAGCAAACCCATATTTAATTTTAAGTCACACTACAGTATATTACACTATACTATGCGAACAAAACCTTGCATATGTAAGGTGAATGAATATTGAATGTTATCTTTTTGTAGACTTTCCTTTATCTCTGTTGGTACCTGGTGATGTCTTTGCTTGGTCATTATAACAACTTCTTCTTCGCCTGTCACCTGCTGGATATTGCCATGGGCGTCAAGACTCTTCGTACTATCTTGTCGTCAGTCACACACAATGGCAAACAGGCAAGTGCAGAATAGAATTCAGTAGTATTAATTTGGCTTTTGTTTGATTGTACTAACTATTTCTTTCTCCTCTCTGCTAGCTCATGATGACAGTGGGTTTGTTGGCTGTGGTGGTTTACCTCTACACTGTTGTTGCCTTTAATTTCTTCCGCAAGTTTTACAACAAAAGTGAGGATGAAGATGAACCAGATATGAAATGTGATGACATGATGACTGTAAGTCACTGTTGGTGTAAATGTTTAATGTGCACTTACTTTCATGTGTTCACCAATTACCAAATGTACTACTTCCTTTACTTCACAGTGTTACCTATTCCACATGTATGTGGGTGTTCGTGCTGGTGGAGGCATTGGAGATGAAATTGAGGATCCTGCTGGAGATGAATATGAGCTTTATCGAGTCGTCTTTGATATAACTTTCTTCTTCTTCGTCATTGTTATTCTACTGGCTATTATTCAGGGTAAAGACAACTACTTTTCAAATGTCATGCCTTATTGTTGGGTATTAATATTACTGTAAAGTGAGCTTACAAATTTGAAAGTAAGACACACTTAAAACAGTTGATATAGGAATTAAATTGAAATGAAAGGTTTTTGGGCACCTGTGATGATAATGTTATTGTTATAGGTTTGATCATTGATGCCTTTGGTGAACTCAGAGACCAACAAGAGCAGGTCAAGGAGGACATGGAGGTATAATACTTTAAATGGACACTTTTCCCCTAATGCATGCACAACATGGCTTTAATCCTCTTTACTGATTTTCACGCAGACAAAATGCTTCATATGTGGCATTGGAAGTGACTATTTTGATACGACACCACATGGCTTTGAGACCCACACTTTCGATGAACACAACTTGGCTAATTATATGTAAGTAGTTCTGTGTTACAAGTGTGGACATGTATTACAGTGTTTGTCCCTGTGTTTGCATATGTACATAGTACATGTAAATATTAACATGTACACCCTTTCAGGTTCTTCTTAATGTACCTTATCAACAAAGATGAGACAGAGCATACTGGGCAGGTCAGTCTAAATTGTTTTGTTACAGTTTATTACTGTTTGGTTTTATTATTATTAGGATTCCTGCTGCCTAATCGCCGTCTGCTCCATTCAGTTTCTTGTCTCATGCATTGCGATCTTCTAATGTTGTCCTTTTATCTCTGTTGTAGGAGTCGTACGTGTGGAAGATGTACCAGGAGCGTTGCTGGGACTTCTTCCCTGCTGGAGATTGTTTCAGAAAGCAATATGAGGATCAGCTTTCATAGTCAGAATATGCTTTACAGTTTATATTCATCATTCCCAACAACACTCACAACAAATTGAGTTTGTGATGGAAAATGCAAAAAGAGATTTTATGAGTAATTAGCAGAATGAGCATTAACGTAAACTTTGGTGACTTCCAAGCAGAGCCATTTTAACTACAAAAACTTCTGTTTTGCAGATGGCAGTGTCCTGGAAGGGTTATAATAGGGAGCTGCCAGGGAAGAAATACTTTTTATATGCAGTTTTTATAGTTATTTATTTAATCTTATATTAAACTGTCTAATCTTTTAACAGTTTAGGAACCTTCTGGGTAGTTTCTGGTAATTATCTGTCCAGTGAAACCACGTGAGAATGTGAAGTGCCTTAGCAGTGATGCAAATAGCATCACTTACCACATACAGTGCCGTACATAACAAACTGTTGTTGCTAGAAGTGTAGTTTTGTGACTGGTTTATATACAAACCCCAGTTTTATTCACATTTATTTGTGATTGTTTTACTTTGACTTTAACATATTTATGTGTTATGTGTCTTTTTTCTGTTTAAATTTCTTCAGATACTCTAGTTGGCTTATCTACAGCATGTCGATCTCTATACTATGCTCGGTTTTTAATAATTTAAATTATAAATAAACTAAATTTTAATGTGCCATTGATTTGATTGTGCACTCATTGCTCATCAGTGTCATACTGTATGTTTGTGATCAGTCATGCGACCACAGTCTCTTATCTGGTAATCTATGTATGGATTCAGTTATTATTCAGTTCCTATATCCTACAACGTTATATAACAAGTAAAAAGGAACATATATTTAGATCACCAGCTGTCACCTTTGCAAGGCCGAGGCAATTTTACGACGCTGCAGATTGACATATGCATGTGATATTTGTGTTAATATTTTTTAATGTTCTGTTTATGTAGAGGTGTTAATAAAAGAGAAATGTTCAAAAACAGTTAGGTCACGTTGACGATTTCATACTTGCACACACTAAAGCAGTTTGCATGTTACATTGCATCACAACCCATTTTCATACCAAGTTGTTAAACTAAACCCAGCTGAAAGAGGATTAAGGCTGAGCATTAAAACTCACATGGAGCCTCATGTGGTTTTCTGTCATCTGTCCTCAAACATTTTCTCTGCGCCTGTTAGACTGGGATACATCGACTGTTAACATGAGCGCCTCGGGGATCCACCGTGGGATGGTACAAATGTATGGTGAGCTAATCCTATACTTCACTGAGCAATTTTCATTACAGCTATGGTGACATTTTGTGAGCAAAAATGGTCTTATAACTAGGAACAGATTGAATTTTTTGTAATGATGATTTCTAAATGCAATATGTTGTCACTATTAACCTTCTGTAGGTAATGATGGTACTTACATTTTTTAAATTTAAGAATAAGATAAGATGAACCTTTATTTGTCCCATAGTTTAGAAGTTTACATTGTTAAAAAAGATGCAAGGGATATAAAGATAAAAATCTAAGTAACAACAACAAAAAAATCTTGTAAAACTAAATAAACTTACAAGTAAAAAGACCTGGAGGTAAAACAAACATTATTGCACTCTTATTATTAAATATTGACATTACATTTACATTATGTACATACCCTGCGGAAGGGAGAATTCCTAGGTGTGTTTCTGATTATATTGTCAAACAGCAGCGTGAAGAAAGGACCTTCGTTTACGATCTGTTGGGATGAAGCAGTCTATTGCTGACAGAGCTGCTCAGTGCCGTCAGACCCCAAAGTGGGGTTTGAGTCATTGTCTTTAATTGATGTCATCTCAGGGGGACAGGAGCATGTTCCAAACTGACACTAAAACAAGACTGCTCATTTGGTAAAGCATTATGAAGTGGCTTAAAGTCAGTAGCTATTCACTGGTAATAAATAAATTACTTTTCACCAGCCTTTGGTATTGTCTGTTGTCTGTGTGTCCATGTTTTAATTTTTCTGTTAAACTATATGCATAGAATGTCTAGATCCAGATGTTTGCATGATCTGCTGGATCGTGTTCGTACTGATCAACATCATCTGATTGGTTGAGGCACACAGCCTTTTGATCCTTTAACCATTTGACTGTGGTTGGAGGACAGAGCATTCATGCTTTAATCCAGATGTACAGCTCCCGCTGCTATCGTGATTACTGCACACACGCTTAATACTACCAGTATGTTTTGGGTGTTTTTTTGTTATGTTTAGAATTGTTGACTGCAGCATCATTACCCCAAAGAATAATCATTATTGCAATTAGAACTATTTCCTGTTATTTCCACTGTATTTCTCCTATCCAGGTGGATTTATTTTCAAACAGTGGAAGAAGAGGTTTCTGCTTCTAACAGCTGAGGGCATTCTGCTTGTTTGCCATGATGCATCATCACCTCCTGTCCAGATGGTACTGTTGCAGAGCGGTTGTGAAGTTATAGTGGAAGGCAAGGAGATCCTGGACCTGCCTAGGTTACCATCCGGTGGATGCAGGGATTGCTGCTTTGCTCTGATCCTCTCCCAGAATAAATATCTGCTGTTGCTAGCTGAGACCCCTGCGGAGTGCAGGTCTGGTGGCTACTATGCTTTTTCAACTAATTACTTTGCCTTGTTCTGATGAAATGATACAGTGTCCACATCTTGGACAGCGGATCTTAATTTTTATGAATTAGAGTTAGATGAGAAGATTGATGCCATGCAAAGGAGGGTCAGCAGGTTGTAGAATGGTATCAATATTACAATCTCAAAATACTTTTGTTCATTTCTATGATGCTGATTTATTTCTATAAGTTAGTTCACATTGAACCATCACCCTCCTCTATTTGAGACAAGCTCATAAATACCATACAACTGAATATGCTGAGTTCTGTAAAGCACAAGGACATTTTAATACTGAGTGGCACAAATACTTTTCCTGCAATAAAACATGTGCCTTAACTGATGCATTGATGAATGAATGATCTGTCTGGATGTTATAACATTAACAGAATTATTTTTTATTATGTTTTAGTCAGTGGCTGACTGTGCTGAAAAAAGTGAAAAAGGTGAGTTATTAAGAAATATAATAAGTTAATAGTTTTTGAATATATGTAGGAGACACTAACAAGACTACAGCTCTGTATGATAACAGCTCTGTGAGGTTGTAGTAAGACACAATAGTTTACTTTTAGCATGCTAGCTTACTAATTGATTATCATTAGTATTTGACAAAGTGAACCTTTAAACCTGAGATCACACAGGGGTGATTACTGTTCATATTGAGCAAGGGTTTATTATCATAGTCAAAATGCCCCTTCACTTTTTAGTGGCACATGTTCTGAAAATGTTCTTCCAGATTCCAGCCTTAAAATTTACCTGCTGATCCTCACTCTTCCACATGTTTGGGCACATAGAGCTGCTGCTTCTTCTTTTGTATTTAAAATTTATTTTCTGTGGGAAAATTTCTCCTTAGGCCTCTCGGTTATTACACCAAAATTGCTTTACCAAACCCATATTTGTTGTAAACAAAATTTCTATTTCATTTTCCATAGAGTCTCTCATTACCTCCAAGTCTTTGTAAGCGACACCAGGTGCCACCACGCATAACTCTACAAGATCTGGTTCCAGAGCAGATCCTGGAGAAAGATCCACCAACTCCACCTGTCAACAACACAGAGGCAGCCTCACCAGGACCCATGAGCTGTGCTTCCCCAAGAATGACAGGTGAGTCTAAAGTGAAACAGTTTAGCTTGTTTTGTTTAGTTTTGTTTTGTTTTAGTTTCTTTACTTTTGTTAAATGTTTATATTTATCTATTGTTTCCATCCAGCAGGCAGAAATTCTCCCAAGACAAAATATTACAAAGGAGGCGTTCATCCAGTGGCATGTGTGCGTCATGGCACTATTAGTGATGCACAAGCAGTGAGGGCAGTTTATCTGCTGATGGGAGGGGCTGCTGCTTCATCTGCTATGGGTTACTTAGGCGCATGCTCGCCCTGTAATCTGGAAGCCAAAGCTCCTGACCTGCCACTCAACACAGGTTTTTCTGGCTTGGAACAAGCAGGAGTCTATCAGACCGGCAGCACAGCACTCGACTCCCCTCACTTTAACAGCTTTGACTTTGAAATGGCAGACTCTGGTTTTGATGCTTTTGATTGTGGTGGGTTTACTTTCTAATGCTGTTCAAATCAGTTTGATTCATTTCAGCAGACTCTCTGTTTTTTTGAATATGTTGTGTTAAAATACTGTGGGTTCTTAGATGGTTATTTTATCAATAGGTATTATATAAAGTATTGTTCTGCAAAAAAAGGATATTTCATTTATTTAAATGAGTCCAACATCAGTCAACACAACTCATGGGACTATAAATAAAGGTTTTAATATTTAAATCTTTTATTAAAAACACAACTTTAAAAAATTGTTCACGTATTAATACTATAATTTAAACCATTTTATTTGAATTTAATAAAACTTTTATTATTATTTGTACAAATTGGTGCAATCAGTGTGTAACAAACAAATGTTTTTAATGTGTATATTTTGTATATTCATTGGTGGATATAGTAATAAATCAAAGACACTTAATTTGTTTTTGTTCTTAGTGTTGTTATCTACTTATTATGATCAAAAGCAAACAGAAGGTGAATAAAAATCTGTGGTTAGCACAGTACCTACTGTACTGTACAGAAGAAAAAATATATTGAGGCAAAACTCCCAGACTGAATTATGAACTCAAAGAACCCTCATAATAATTAATTTTACAGCATGTTCAGGTAAACTGTGAAAGCCTCCTGGCTAAGGTGTAGCCTAATTGCCTTCTTTGCTTACTGAGTGGCTGATTAAACAGCGACTTTCAGGTGGTTAGAAGCTTTTGTTGAGAATCCTGTTTTATTAACAAACCACATTTAACAGGTGTTTCTTTAAATCCCTAAGACAACACAATTAATTAAAGCACTTGTGGCCATATTAATTATGACGGGAACGCAGAAGGAAGTCAGGCCACATTCTTCTAGCATGACAAAGTCTGCGTAGACGACACAACAGATCATGTGTTTATTATTGTAACCATACTGATGAAGCTCCTCTAATCTTTAATAAAGTACTTATATTAACACTGAGATAAACTATTTACAATATTTGGCCATTTACACTGTAGTACTTGTTGGAGCATTCACTGCTCTATTATCATTTTTCATATGGTAGAAACTATGGCATTCCACATGGACTGAATGAGCCACTAAGGTGTGTTGATGCCAAGAGGCTCAGGACATTGAGTGCTTAAACACACAAGTAGCTCTCGTCCAAGAGAACACACCTGTTCTTCCCTTTCTTCTACACTGTATCTAGTTTCAGTCTCCATCCTTCTGCCCTGGAAAAGCACAGCTTACTGCGACAAAAAAAAAGTGTGCTAATTAGCCTATTCCTTCTGATGTACAGTTTAAATAAATCGTAACCCGTTGCTGTATATCTTTTTCATTTATCTTATATACTATTTTTGGCTTACTATTGCGAAAACAGAATGTAGCTTGATTAATCAGATTTCTGATCTGATCAGTTATAGAGGTGGGTCACACACTGATTTGTCAGGACAACCACAACTTTAGCTGTGATCAGATAAAATCTAACCAATCAACCGTTCTTGTTAGACTTTAGTGCTTTAATTTAGAAGGTCCAGGTGCCTTTCTGGAGTCTGCATGTTCTCTCGTTGTGTCTGCGTGGGTGTAATCTGGGTACTCTGGCTTCCTCCCATCGTTCAAAGACATGCAGTGCGGTTTACTGGTGACCATAAATTGCTCGTATGTGTGAATGGTTGTTTGTCTCTTTATGTCAGCCCCGTGGTAGACCAGCGACCTGTCTCTCACCCAATGACAACTGGAATTGGCTCCTGGATTCCTGTGACCCTTAACAGGAAAAGTGGATGTTTGAGAGCACTTCGCTCTGTAGTTAGGCAGGCTGGTAATGTCCTAAAAATGGTAAGTTCTCCATTCCTAAACACAGTTAAGCAGTGTATTTATTGCTGAAACACATGAGGTCTGCTGTGGCAGAAGGACATTATTATCCTCCAAGTGCACACATACAGTAGTTGTTCAGCGCTGGAGTAGTGGCACTGGTCAGTAGTGATTCTAGGATTTAAAATAAAAAATGTATTTTAAGAACAAATGGGAGGCAACTTAAAAGGTTTCAGCCATGACACCATTATTCATTTTTGTAGTCTATATAATGTATGAAAATGGTGTTGCCTGTTTACAAGCAGAGATCACCACTATTTGCTGACCTTCATTCTCTTGTGTCCTGTTTTCTTTCTCTCACGCTATAGTCTAATCAAGGATGTTAAAACTATGTAAGAATAAAATGGCAATCCAGTTTATCCGGTGTGATCATGTCGGTGGTCGGTACCGAGATGTTTTTGCTGCACTTGTTAAACCAGCAACAGCAGCAAAACTAAACATGCGGTGACATAGACTGGCGGTGCAGCAAGATTTCTCTCTTGTACCATTTGTACTCTCTGCTGGGGGACACCGCGCACTCCGCTGGCTGCACAGTGGCCACGCCTGGTTTGGCAAGTGTACTGTAGTAGGCAGTGGTAGCTGCAGTGGTAGCAGGGCCCTCCCTCTGTCTCTGCAGATAAATATTCGCAGCCTGTCTGTCCCAGGCATGGATGACGGTTGCATTCAGACATGGCACTGCGACATTACACTCTCGACTTTAATCTTTCTACGGCAGGTAAGACGAGGGTCTCGGCGTAGCCAGTGCACCGGGGCTGCATGCTAGCTGGTTAGCTGCTAATATTAACCTGCTAGTCTGTCACTGTCCTTCAAAACAGTAACGGTGCATCGATTTGAATGCGACATGGCTGAGGATGGCATGTAGATGTATATTTTTGACACGCAGGGGTTTGAAGCTTAAAGTTGTTGCAGGTGGAGTGTTTAGTGTTAATGTAATTTACATTGTTATGTGATGTTAAACACGAACTTATCGTCTGTCAGTCTCATTGCTCAGTGCCGTTTTTGCTAACAATGCAACGGCACATTGAATCCACCACTGTCGCATAGGAAGTGGCGCATTTCGGCCATTTTTGTAGTTTTTTTTACGGGTGAACTCTCGTGACAGTAAAGACGAGTGGTGGTGTGTGATGCAGAAAGTGGTGACGGAGCCTTTACAGGACAATTAGACATTAACACATCTGTTAGGAAGTGTCACTATATCACATCATGTATATATTTATTATCATATGGTTTAATAAAAAAATACATTTTAGCATTTTGAATCTCACTGAACAGACAAAATAATGATTTTACAGCTCTTCATCATTTAATCTACTGTAATTTGACAAATCAACTTTAATAAATAATACAATAAATATATATATATAAGCCCATTAAATGAGAAAGAAAGACATCAATGTGAATAGTTCCTTAACCATTAAGGTTTTTTTTACGGTTTTTTTCTTAACCATTTATTTGTACAGGTAGTGTGTAGTGTTAGTTTTAACAAATTCAAATTTAAGCAATTTCCCCTCTGGGATCAATAAAGTATTTCTGATTCTGATTCTGATTCTGAAATGTATATGTGTTTGCAGGCAATGCAACAATTACAGCAATAGTTGACTCACAAATATACTGTAAACACAAAATGAATATAAGAAATATTGATAAAAATTATGTACTGCCAAGGTTAAAATCCAGAATGGGTAGATGGACGTTTGTCCATGGGACCAACAATGGAATTCAATGCATTAATGTGTGTACAAGGTGATGAAGAGGCCTAGAACTAATGTGTGATGTACAGTGGTTTGCAGTACCTGGGTTTAGCTTAGGATAATCTGCACTGCTGGATAATTGTATCTACATTTATGCATAATTTTAGAGGTTGAGGGTTAAGGTCACTGTGACCTCTAGTATGTGAATTCCTGTGAACGATATCTGTAGAAAAACATATCAAGAATTTGTTTTCTCTTTCTTCAGTGCAGATATATGTAGTTCTAAAACTCTTAGAGTGTTTTATTATTAATAACCACTGTGTGTGTTATTAATAGTAAAATCCTGCATGGATGCAGATGACGTATAACAGATGATTAGCATTCTTTCACTGTTGCATTCTCTCTCTTTTTCCTAGTTGACTCTGCTTCGACAGTTCCTGACCTACTGTCCATATTCCATGAGCAGGAAATGACAGAGACAGTCCATGATACAAATGGGCATGGATATCTTGCTACTTTTGTAGGCAAGAATGGCCGGTAAAGCAACATTTCTTTTGCTCTTCTAAAAGCTTTCTTTGTTTTGTGTTTTCTTTGGTCTGTGTTTCAGATGCAGGAATTTTTCTAGAAACATTTCACTGTTGTGTAATTTATTACATATGGTTCATATTTAGCATCAACATTGAATATTACATTTTAATGCTG